>APFE030972013.1:0-16198 GCA_000404065.3 Pinus taeda
TAATATGGAGGAGGTCGGGTGGTCAAACCCTGCCTCCTCCTTTTTACATATCAAATTTCTTTATAATATCTTACAAACAAATTTTTTAATTAATGTTTTTGGTTGGGTTGGGCCTACCTTGGGTGGCCTGCCCACCATACCTTCCTCCCACTGGCTCCACACATTATGGTTGGTGGCTAAGGCTGGATCTGTGCCCCAAGGGTCGGCCCACGTTTTATGATAATGGTCCTTTGTTTTAATGTTGGTGTATGTTGTGGGTTGGGTCCATGCCCCAAGGGTCGGCCCACCCAACTCTATTGTTCTGTTTCATGGTGTTAGTTGTGGCTCCCTGGGAGGGGCTAGGAATCGTGGCCCGCCCCTCCACCACATGTGCCTCTTTTTTATATGCAATTATGAGTTCGGGTGGCGGGGTTTTTTTAGTTAATAAAACAAGCTATGCATTTTTGGAAATTTGGTTTTTGACCGAAGGAGTATTTTTAAAGAGGCCACGATTTTTCTTGGAATCTAGCTGGAGTTGGCTGGATTCCATCCACTGGAAAAGTTCAAATTATGCCTTCATTAATCCTACCAAGTCATCAAAAGTGAACCCAGATTTGACTGCCTCTATCTCCTTCATCCAAACTCAGATTGGAGTGTCATTCACACCATTGGAATCCGGGCGACGAGTACCTCAATCTGATGTCAAGTTCATTGCCTTTCTGCCACTTCGAATTTTGAGCCTTTTCCATGCCACTGGTGTTTGGAGATCCTCCTGGATCAATCCTCCCCATTGAGGAGCTTTTGGACCGCCAAAAGCTTTATCAGTCAATTGGAAAGTGAGGGAATTGTTCGCTCAATCTTTGCTTTTCTAGCCATTTTGCTTTGCTAGGGTGCATCCCATTGAAACCAATTTGAAGGTATTCCACATCCCCCCATTGTGAAGTCCTGGTTCTTCTGTCAAGGATGATGTCTTCAGGTAACTCATCGAGATACTCTAGTGCAAAGTCATCAACTATAGGAAATGTGCCCACCTCTTTGGTGTCCATAATCAATGGTGACTCATACAACTTTATATATATTGGCAAATCAAGATGAAAGACATTGTTTCCAATCTTCTCCAAGATGGTGAATGGACCATACCATATTGGTTGCAACTTCTTTCCTTCTCCCTTCATCCTGTCCTTGCCAATATGGAACCACACTTTGTCGCCCACTTGAAATTCATGGTCGACTCAGTGTTTGTCATGTCAAGCCTTATACCGGGCTTGACTTTTCTCCAACTTCTCCTGTACTAATTGGTGAATCAATTGGATCTATTGAATGAACTTCTTCACTTTTTCCCTGTCATCACGTCCATTGGAGTTATATTCCCTTCCAAAGACCATATCAAAAGGGTCCTTTGGAAAGTAGCCAAAACATGTCTCAAATGGTGAATGATGTGTAGATGAGTGCACTGCTCGGTTGTAGGAATGCTGCACATATGGAAGATGCTCATCCCACAACATAGGATGTTTTCCACAATAGCCTCGCAACAAGTGTACCATGGTGCAGTTTACAACCTTTGTCTATCTGTCAATTTTTGGTTGGGATGCCATGCTTTTTTTCAACTTGGTGTCCATCATCTTCCACAAGCTGGCGCAAAACTATCTGAGAAAGCAAGAGTCCCGATCTAACATAATCGATGTGGGTATTCCAAAATGGACCCAAACATGCTAAAAGAAAAGATAAGCAGTCTGCTCTACAGTGATCTAGTTTTTGCAAGGCATTAAAATACACATCTTACTAAAATGGTCAACGATGACATACAAATAGTCATGACTTTTTCTAGACAAAGGAAAACCTACTACAAAATCCATTGACACACTTTCCCATGGATGACTTGAAATAGGGAGTGGTGTGTAGAGCCCAAGTTTTCTATTAGAGGGCTTTGAAACAGAACACATCACACATCCCTTTACATAGAAAGTCACAATTTTCTTCATATGAGGCCAAAAACAAAATCTTTGTACACGACACAAAGTTTTTTCAATACCAAAATGACCAAACACAAGGAGGTGTGGGCATCCTAGATTACATGTACCCTTTCTCATGTGGGTATGCATAATTTTCCAAGGTTATACAACATTTTCCGCTGCAAGTGATAGTTGTCCACCTAGGAACCATGTGTTAGTTTTGTATAAATATCCTTAAAGTCATCATTGTTAGCATATTGTTCAGCATAACTTTCAAAAGACAATGAAGCATTATGCAAAATAATAGAAGAAAAAATAGGAGGGCGAGATAGCATATCAACCACTTTGTTGCTAGTGCCCTTGTTATACTTTATTACTAGATGAAACTAGTAAAGAAAACCCATCCACCTAAAATGACGAGATTTTTGCAACTTAGTTTGTGACTAAAGATACTACAAGGGCTGATGATTCATATGGATGATGGTCTCCTTATCGATCAGGTAGTGTTTCCACTTTTCACACTCTGGACCAAGGCATATAATTCCTTGTCATAAGTGGGATCATTTATCACAGCCTAAGAGAACTTCTTTGAATGGTAATATATCAGCTTCTTTTGCCACATCAGTACAGCTCACATGGCATATCCACTAGCGTCTGTTTCGATCTTGAATGGCTGTTGGAGATCTGGTAAGGATAAGATCAGTCCAATGCTAATCTTTTCTTTCAATGTTTTGAAGGACTTCTGCTGCTTTCCTCCCCATTGAAAGACTTGCTTTACACTTGTCAATGCGTGTAAAGGTGTTGCAATAATAGAGAAATTGGCAATAAATCTCCTCCAATATTGTACTACACCCAAAAAGCTGTGAACCTCAGTTACATTAGTATGCTTAGGCCAATTTACAATTGCTTCAACTTTAGAAGCATCAATTTTTAGCTGATCATGACCAACAATATGAGCTAGGCAAACCAAAGAGATTTTCCCAAACTCACACTTTGACAATTTTACATAGAGTTTTTTCAATACATCAAGCACTTTCTTCACATGAAATACATGTTCATTCCAACTTTTACTAAAGACAACGATATTGTCTAGATATAAAAGAACAAGTTCATCAATGAAAGGCCTAAAGAGATCATTCATGACCCTCATGAAAGTGGCTGGAGCATTGCAAAGTCTAAATGGCATCACCATCCATTCGAACAACCCTTGTTTTGTCTTGAAGGAAGTTTTCCACACATCCTGCTCTGCAATTCGGACCTAGTGACAACCACTATGCTAATTCAGTTTGGTGAAATAGATAGTATTCTTTAACTGATCTAATAAGTCATCAATGCGGAGAAGAGGGTAACGATTTTTCACCATGGTTTTGTTTAGTTCTCGATAATCCATGCACATCCTCCATGTGCCATCTTTCTTTGACACTAAGACAATCGGTGAGCCGCATAGAAAAGTACTTGGTCTGATGACCCCTTGGTTCAATAGTTCCTGTACCTACTTTTTGATCTCCTCCATCTCAATGGCTGACATCCTATACATGCCAATATTTTGTAAAGGAGAGTCATGTTGCAAATGGATATCATGTTGGATTTCCCTCTTTGGAGGTAATCCTTGTGGTTCTTGAAACATCTCATCATAGTTAGAAATTAATTCACATTATTCCTTTTATGCACATGACCACAACGCTGGAAAGCATCGGATAATTATGCATCCTTTCCCCTTACAACCATAAGCATGCAACCCTTAATGGAATTCACCAACCTCTTCATTTGTTATGCACTTAAGGCTGGCATTGATTTTAGTTTGATGAGCCCTTACAATATATTCTACCCCATCTTTTGTGATTTGGTATTCGTTTTCATGACAGAAGAAGATTGCCTTTCTACCATATAGATATGGACTCTGTAACACCATGCCACAGATATCCAATGGTATCACATCAAGTTTTACCTCATCCACTAACTTAGAAGCGATCACAAATTTAACCTTACACTGTTGGGTTGTGTCATATTCTTTCCATGACTAGCCTACGCAGTTAATATGGGGTTAGAGGGGGGAGGTCATAGGGGGTTTGAGGGGCACCCATAACCCTATGTTAGGTTGGGCAGACCCACCTATGGTTTTGCGCACAATTTTCACACATGTTTTTTGAATGCGATGGTTTTCGGTCCATGGTTTTGGACACGCGATGGTTTTCGGTCCATGGTATTGGATGCTTTAGCATGTATAAATATGTATTGTAACATTGAAAGGAACATAATGAAAAATAAAGCTAGTAGTCCTGGTTTTGGGATCCAAGGGAAAATGTCTATGTATATGTGTTTTATGTGTTATGCTCTTGCATTGTTTATTTTTTCTATTTTAGAATTCGTATGCAGATAATTTTTGTATAGGGTTAAAACCTACATTTGGTAACAGAGCTGTTTTGACTTCAAGGGGATGCCTTTGTTGTTGAGGGGTTTCACTCAACCCTGTGGTAGACCCTGTTCAGTGGAAGATTTGCGAGATCGTTTCTGGTGGTGAAAGAAGATCGCAAACAGTGGAAAGATAGATATCGAGAAATTTAATGGTTAGAGTTTTGAGTTGTGGAAACTCAATATGGAGGATCTATTGATGGATAAAGATCAGTTGATTGCGGTAGATCCGGGTACTAAACCAACGGGAGTGTCTGATAAAGAATGGAAGAAGTTGGATTGGAAGGCAAAGAGCACAATACGAATGTGTGTCTCAAATTTAGTATTGTTGAATGTATCATGGGAAGCTACAGTGCAGGCTTTGTGGGACAAGTTAGGGACTTTGTACCAATCTAAGTCTTTGGTGAATAAACTGTTACTGCGGAAAAAGCTGTATAACCTGAAGATGAAAGATGGAGATTCAGTTAGAAAGAATTTGAATGCATTTAACACTGTGCTGTCAGTTAGCATCTGTCGATATTAAAAATTTAGATGAAGATAAGTGCATCAGTTTGTTGTGTTCTCTACTAGATTAGTAGGATAGTATGGTTATTGCAATAGGTAGAAATGCAACTACCTTGCAGTTTGATGAAATAGTCTCATCCTTGCTAATGAAGGAGATGAGATGGAAAAGTATGGAGAGCCAGAATGGTGATGCCTTGTTGGTATGAGGACGGTCCTAGAACAAAAACAAAAATAAGTCATCAAGTGGGAGATCTAAATCTCTAGGAAAACCTGTAAAGGTGGTGTGCTGGAAATGCAGAAAGGAAGGACACTACAAAAGGGACTGTAAATCCAAAGCTCTTGATAAAGGAAAGGGATCTAATGATGCTCCTTCTACAAAGGTGAAAACCACCTCAGATGAAGGTGGTGATGTGTACTTAGCTTCTTCAAGTACACATGTAGATCATGAGGCATGGTTGATTGACTCAGGTGCATCCTTTCACTTCTCTCCCCATAGAGAGTGTTTCTGCGAGTATCAAAAATATGATGGTGGTAATGTCTTCTTGGTGGATGACAGGAAGGATAGAATCATTGGTCGCGAAAAGGTAAATTTGAAGTTGCAAGGTGGAAGGGTTAGAACACTTCCAGGTGTTCTACATATTCTTTCATTAGCCAGAAATCTAACTTCTGTAAACAAACTGGATGATGCAGGTGTAAAAATAGTGTTCGTGAAGGATACCTACAAAATGGTTTGGGGAGCACTGGTATTGATGCAGGGAGTTTGGATTGGAACTCTGTACAAGCTGCAAGGTAGCACTGTTATTGATGGGTGCAATAGTTATGTGGTTCCTAAAAGTGGAGCAGAAAATCTAGTGGTCTCTAAACAGAAGACCATGTTGTGGCATCAAAGGCTTGGACATATTGGAGAGAAGGGCCTTCGAATACTTCATGGTAAAGGTATGGTAGAAGGTATGAGTAATAGCTCTCTAGATTTTTATTTTTGTGAAAATTGTGTATATGGGAAGCAGAATCGGGTGAGTTTCCCCTCCGGTCGTAAGAGGGTGAAACAGATATTAGAACTTGTGCACAGTGATGTGTCTGGACCTGTGAAGGTTCCATCACTGAGTAAGTCTATGTACTATGTATCATTTATAGATTACTTCTCAAGGAATACATGGATATATTTCCTTAAGAAGAAATCTGAAGTCTTTGACAGGTTTAAAGAATTGAAGGCTCTCGTGAAAAATTAGACAGAGAAGAAAACAAAGGTGCTGAGGATAGATAATGGTGGAGAGTTTTGCAGCAAGGAATTTGAAGAATTCTGTAAGAAGTGTGGTATATCACAGCAGAAAACTACTCCATATACACCTCAGCAAAATGGAGTTGCAGAAATAATGAACAAGACATTGATGGAAAGGGCAAGAAGCATGCTCAGTGGTGCCTGGTTGGGACAGGCATTCTGGGCAGAGGCGGTGGATACTGCATGTTACCTGGTCAACAGGTCACCTTCATCAGCGTTGGAGGATAAGACTCCATAAGAAGTATGGACTGGTAAGAAACCCTCTCTTTCACATCTGAGGGTATTTGGATGTGATGCATATGTACATGTTCCAAAGGAGAAACAACCAAGTTGGATAGTAAATCTGAAAAGTGCATCTTTATTGGGTATAAGGATGGTTTAAAGGGTTATAAGCTTTGGAACCCAGTAACAAGGAAGGTTTTGTATAGCCGAGATGTGGTGTTCATAGAGGTGAAAGATTTTATTAAACATGAACTTCAATCAAAGGAACCTAAGTAGAGATAGAGTTTGAGCTAAAGGAGGAAGAATCAGACTCTACAGCAGAGGAAGAATCAGAAGATGAAGAGCCACAAACTCCTGCTATGAGAAGATCAGTTTGAGAAAGAAGGCAGCCAAAAAGGTATAGTCCATCTGCTTTTTGTTCAAATTTTTCTTTGTCTGTTTCTGATGATGATCCCAGAACTGTGAAGGAAGCAGTGGATTCAAAGGATGGAAAACTCTGGAAAGAGGCCATGCTTGATGAAATGGCATATTTGCACAAAAATGAGGCTTGGGATCTAGTGGAGTTGCCGACTAGAAGGAAACCCATTGGTAGCAAATGGGTGTTAAAAAAGAAGACAAATGTAGAAGGAAAAGTGGAGAAAGACAAAGCTCGGTTGGTAGCAAAAGGTTATTCCCAGGTGTCGGGAATTGATTTTGGTGATATTTTTTCTCTCATTACCATGACAAATTCTATTATATTACTTTTATTTGTTTCTGTTGCTTTTGATTTTGAGGTAGAACAAATGGATGTGAAGACAAAATTTCTTCACAGGGATCTGGAAGAGGAGATTTACATTAAGCAACCCGAAGGCTTTGCAGTGAAGGGTAAGCAAGAACTAGTATGCAAGTTGAAGAAGTCTTTGTTTGGGTTAAAACAATCACCAAGTATGTGGTATCAGAGATTTGATACATTTATACAGGGACTTGGCTTCACCAGAAGCAAAGCATATTATTATGTGTATTTTAAATTAATTGGTGACCGTGTTATTTATCTGGTCTTGTATGTGGATGATATGTTGCTGGTTGGAAAAGACAAAGAAGTTATCTAGGATTTGAAGACCCAATTGTCCTCCAAATTTGACATGAAATATCTTGGTGCTACAAACTATATTTTGGGCATGGAAATTAAAAGAGATCAAGCAAAGAGGAAGCTCTGGTTAAACCAGAGGAAGTATGTCAAGACAATATTGCAGAGGTTTAATATGTAGGATAGTAAACCGGTGAAGGTTCCTATTCCTATAGGTGTGAGGTTATCTACCGAACAGTGTCCCAAGAAACAAGAAGAGGAAGAGGACATGTCCCATGTTCCATATCCAAGTGTAGTTAGTGGCCTAATGTATGAAATGGTCTATACTAGACCAGACATCGCACATGCAGTGGGAGTATTGAGTAGGTTTATGTCAAAACCAGGAAAGGAGCACTGGACAATACTAAAGCGGGTTTTCAGGTATTTGCATGGCACTAGTGATTATGGTTTGTGCTACCAAGGAAGACCAATATTGGATAGAGTGTTGGACATTCGTGGCTTTGTTGATGCAGACTGGGCTAGAGATCTGGATCGGAGAAGATCTACAAGTGGGTATGTGTTTAACCTATTTGGAGGTGCAGTTAGTTGGGTAAGTAAGAAAAAATCTGTAGTAACACTATCAACTATAGAGGTAGAATACATGGCAGCCACTCATGCAAGCAAGGAAGCAGTTTGGTTGCAGAGATTGTGTTCAAGTATGGGGTTAGTACAGGAAGCTATAAGTGCAATTTTCTTGGGAAGGAACCCTGCATATCATTCAAAGACAAAGCACATTGAGGTTCAATATCACTTTGTGAGGGATATGATAGAAGACAAAAAGGTGTTGTTGGTAAAGGTGGACACTTTGAAGAATACTACAGATGCATTGAAAAAATATATGAGCTCTGAGAAGTTCTCTTGGTGTAGAGAAACAATGGGCGTTGTAGGGCAGGATAAATGACTAAGCTTTCTTGTGGCCCCCTATGGAAAGAAAACAACAAGTGGGAGAATTTTTGGGTTGTGTTATATTCTTTCCACGACTAGCCCATGTAGTTAACCCGGGGTTAGAGGGTGGGAGGTCACAGGGGGTTTGAGGGGCACCCGTAACCCCACTTTATGGGGTCCGAGCAGCGCCCTGGAAAATTTTGGTTTTTGACCCTATGTTAGGTTGGGCGGACCCACCTATGGTTTTGTGCATGATTTTCACACATGTTTTTTGGATGCAATGGTTTTCGGTGCATGGTTTTGGACACAATGGTTTTCAGTCCATGGTATTGGATGATTTGGCATGTATAAATATGTATTGTAACATTGAAAGGAACATAATGAAAAATCAAGCTAGTAGTCCCGATTTTGGGAGGGTAAAATTTCTTTGTATATGTGTGTTATGTGTTATGCTCTCGTATTGTTTATTTTCTGTGTTTTAGAATTCATATGCAGGTGATTTATGTACGGGGTTAAAACCTACATACGCTACTTAGTTACATTTGGTTTTTATTTATCATGTATCCATCCAAGTGGGTAAGGTTTTGGATGTGGTTTGGTTTCCAAGCCTAACTTCTTTACCAAGGACTCTAAAATTAAGTTTTCTTGGGATCCGATATCAAATAGAGTTTCCACTTTTGTATGATTTGTAATAACTCTAATATGAAATAGCTCAATTCTCTTTTTTTCATTAGGAAGAGACTCATCTATTGAACTAGTACCTTCATGTGATTCAGAATTAACATGAGGTGTAAGAGTACCTTTTGTTCCCACTACTATGATCAATGCTTCATCTCTGAAATCAAATCCAAGGTCATGTTGCATAGTTGCCACTGTCTTCTGCTTGCCTTTTCCTCCATACTTTTTTCATCTCTTTTCCGGGTACTATTTCCAACAATGATCATTGTCATGACCTTCCTTTTTGCAGTGTTTGAAATAAGGTCTTTATCCTTCATCTTTCTTGGTTGATGTTGTCCTCTTCTCCTTTCCTTTTCCTTTCACTTTGAGTTTGCCATTTGGAGGTTTGAAAGGTGGTTTCTTGAAATTATCATGTCTTTCATTTTTCCCCTATTTTCAAGATGAATTACCTTCACACTAGTGGAGTCAATAGTAGTTGTTTCAAACAATAATAATGAATGTCTAAGGTAACTATGTAATGATCCAATATACTTAGTTACTACTTCAGATGAGTCAAGTCCAATGTCCAAATCAAGTGCCTATTTTCTAAATTCCTTAATATCCTGACCTCTGCCCTGCCTTAAGTATTTCCAATCCATTAAGGCTTTTTGTTTATAACCCAAGGGATAGAATTGTTCCTTTAATGCATAAATAAAGCTAGGCCATGAGAAAAGAAGATTACCCACACACTTACTGGTTCACAATTTTCTCTCCCACCAAACAAGAGCAGTGCTACTTAGCCAAAGAGAGGCCAGTTGAATCTTTGCCTCGTTGTTACACAAAAAATTGTCACCATGACTTTCTACAGTTTGTGTGAGTCCATCACCACTCATACATACCTCTGCAAGTCTTAAGCCTCAGCTCTTTATGTCAAGCCTTGAAAATGGGAGAAAGACCTTAAAAATATCTCAAATCCTAGTTTCACACTTTCTCCTACCATTGCCTGCGGTACTACACCCAATGGTCATGTCCCCTGCGAACCTGGTCACTCTATCTGTTAAGTGATGGGTGCAAACCCCTATAAAAGTTAAAAAGGCGTGAGTTCACTCTTAAAAACTCACCTTGGGTCACTTCTAGACGCTTCTAGAAGGAATATTACACTGGCAAGTCTGCTCCACCTTGGTTCATCCATTCCATAACTAAGGGAGCTAACTCCATGATATGAGGTGCTTATCCCATTGAAGGAGGAACTTATCCCTTCAATGGTGGACTTGCAACTTCCTCCATTTGCACTGAAAATTCAGGCATTGGGCTGGTTGTAGGAGAGGTTGAAAGCTGAAGATTCTTGAGGGTAAATGTTGTTGGAAATTATACTTCCTTTTTGAGCTTGTGAGAGCAGAGATTACATACCTTTCATTTCATTTGGAAAGTGAGTGAGGCTTGTCAAAGTAGAGGAGATTCCTGATGGACCTTGGAAAGAGCTTGTGCAACATGAAGGCAAAGGTTGTAAGATTCTTTTATTCATAAAGTTAATACAATCAAGTTTATTTTTCTCAATGAACTGTCTTTAATGGTTTATTTTATGAGCTCCTTGATCTTCATAATGAACATGTTTTATTATATTATATATGCAGGTGTTCTTTGATGTGTGTTTGTTTGTGTATGCAGGTTATTAAAAGGGAACTGCTTGAAGCTGTTGGAACAAAGCTACCACAAACAAGCATTGGACTGAGGTAGGGTCTATTACACCTCTTAGTTTTCATTTATGAATTGAAACATGTTTAGAGAAAAGTAGATTTTCTTGTGCTGCTTGTTGGTAGATATCATTTTATACTAGGGAGATCGATCTTGTCTGCAAGAACAATTTATCCGGCCAACACTCATCCTCTTTGATCTACTGAATCTTGCAATAGATTTCAATCTGCCTAATCCAGTTACTAAGCTTTTCTACATTACTTTCATCATTAAACATGGGAAGATCAAATTTGACATCTAATTTAAAGAAAGGTTTCTTAGATGCATCCCTTGAATTTCTATGATGATGGTGATGAGAGGAAGAAGAAATTTAACTTGTGGAAGGAGAAGGATGGGGTTCTTCTCCACCATTTCCATGCAATGAACCTTGTTCTTCTAGATTTCTCTCTTCTACTTTCTCCAACCTTGAAAGCAATTGACTGACATGCGCTCCTCTTTATGACGAGCCTCTTCATCTGCCATGTTTCTCCTTTGATGTGCATGCCCCACTTCGAGATCGAAATAATTTAGTTTCCATTCACCTCTTTGAAGCCTGCTTCTTGTTAGCATACAAACATACAATTCATATCTAAAAAGACCTGCTCTGTTACCACTTGATCCAAAATCTTTTTCTTATAGATGTGTTAAAGAATTGCATGCATAAATTGTAGCTTAACATAGAAAACTTAATGTGCACATGAGAGAAGAGGAGAACACATAAAGCATGAAAGAAGACAACAAGACTTGATAACGTAGTTTTCCTGACTTGGATTACACCTCCGAGCCCTGCTCAACCAATGGGGAGGCCTTCATTCATTAAGTGGCATGAGAAAGAAGGGTACAAACATCTGTTACAGAAAAGGATTTTTATACCTCCATACTGAAAAGTGGTTGAAAAATGTAGAACTGTGATGGATAACAGATAGTGCCATTGCATTCGTGGCATCGAGAAGTGTTGAAACCATATAAAATTTGTCAAATTCTAACAAAGTGAAAATTCAACCCTCTTGCAAAATTCTGCCTCGAACTGTGTGCACTGCCTCCTCTGCCTGGGTGCACTGAAAAACTGACTTTAAGTATAGAATGGGTACTAGATTTTTCAACAAAACTATTGTATGATAGTTGGTGGAAAGTTTGGTTAATAGGGAGGAGGTTGGGTTGTCAAACCCAGCCTCCTTCTTTTTACATAACAAATTTCTTTATAATATTTTACAAACAGTTTTTTTTTTTTAATTCAAGTTTTTTGTTGGGTCGGGCCCGCCTTGGGCAACCCACCTAGCATACCTTCCTCTCACTAGATCCATGCATTATGGCTAGTGGTTGAGTTTGGGTCTGTGCTTGAAGGACTGACCTACCTTTTATGCTAACAATCCTTTGTTTTAATGTTGGTGTATGTTTTAGGTTGGGTTCGTGCCCCAACGGCTGGCCCACCCAACTACTTTGTTTTTTTTCATGGTGTGGGTTGTGGCTCCATGGGAGGGGTCAAAGGTCATGGCCAACCCCTCCAACATATGTTCCTTTTTTTAATATGTGGTTATGAGTTGGGGTGGTGGGGTTGGTGGCCTGCCACCCCCTTTATATATATATATTATTATTTATATAATATTATATGTTAATAACAAACTATGCATTTTGAAATCAATTTGGACCAAAGGTGTGTATATCTGATCAAAATATAAGATAATAAATAACCCAAGAAATAAGATAGAAATGCTTTTATTATCAAAACCACTTTAAGGTAGGCAACCCATACATTCACTCCTTAAGGAGGAGAACACATCCACAAGCCATTGCTTGTTCATACAGAATACTTCTCTTCATTATCCCCTCCATGTGGGTCTTAGCCTCTTATATAGGCCTCATTACAATGATACAACTTGTTTTGATTATCTGATCCAAAAATATAAGATAATAGGAATAAACCCAAGAAAAAGATAGAAATGTTTTATTATCAAACCTTAAGTAGGGCAACACCATACTTCACTCCTTAAGGAAGTAGAACACTCACAAGCCATATGCTATGTTCATCAAGATACTTCATCTTCATATCCCTCCATGTGGAGTCTCTAGCCTCTATATAGGCCCCATACATACAATTACCATGCATCATTACCATGGTTTCCTTCATACCATCAACTAATACCATGGGCCCCTTACATTATTATTAACTACTTGTGGTCCCTTATATGACATGGGTTAACCACCTTGTTTATTACTATGGCCCATCCCATTATTACATTATTACCTTGGGTACCTCCCTCGGTACCCCATATTACCCCCCCTAGGTATATAACAAAATGAGTCTTTTTAACGAAGCCACAATTTTTCCTGGAATTTGGCCGGAGTTGGTCGGATTCCATCTACCGGAAATTTTCAAATTATGCCTTCATTAATCCTACTCAGTCATCAAAAGTCAACCCAACTTTGAGTGCCTCTATCTCCTTCATCTGGACTCGGATTGGAGTGATGTTCACATCATTGGAATTGGGGCAACGAGTACTTTGATTAGATCTCAATTTCATCACCTTTCTACCACTTTTAATTTTGAGCCTTTTCCTTGCCACTAGTGTCTAGAAATCCTCCTGGATAATTATGAGATAGCTTCTAGGAAGGATGAATCATTATAAGAGGATATTTACTCATAGGCATATATTCAAATGTCTAGAAGGTAATAATGATTAGTGGTAGCTGAATAATTTTATCTTTAAGAGATAATATCAAAATGTCTAAGTTTATAAATCAGTTACAACTTTGTAACACTTAGTTAAGAAATTATTTCAGGAGTTGGAAGTATCAACTTCCATGCATAAGACATAGGAAAATGGGCATATAAATGGTTTCCAAACTCAAAAGAGTGGTTTTCTAAAGATGAGAAAAGGCCATTTGATTTGTGATTGGGTAAAAAGTAAGGAAGAAATCAAATTTGTGGTAACCAAAACTTTGTATTTACTCACCAGTTCTTTTTTATGCATGTACAAAGTTTAATTTAATGAAATTAGATCCATTCCTACATTGTATTGTGAATCTATGTGTGTAAGAGAGAAATTAGATCTCTATGCCATGAGGAAATAATGTACCATGTTCTATGAGGAATGGGGAATTAAAAGTATGGATCGATAGTTGAATCTAGAAATTGCAGTTATGCTTTATTATTAAATTTTGCAATTTTAAAGTGCACATTGTTGAATTCCAGTTACAGGTGGGGCATTGGGTAAAACGGTGAGTTCAAATTTATAGTTCGATTCTCAGAGCATTAAATTTAGAGTGACCATCAAACAAAATAAATCATTTGTATTAATCTATGAATTATTAATTGAGTGTGTGGAGTGGATATTTGGGGTTTTATGTGTTTGAGTGATGACAACTGTGTGAAGAGTTAAGGTCAATTAGAAAACAAATGATGGTTATGAATTAATAATTCCAGCATCATTTCAAGGTATCCACACTATGGTAAAAAAGCTAATGCGTGGATGGGATATATATGTTGGGTGTGTTGTGTTGTGTTATATTCTTTCCACGACTAGCCCATGTAGTTAACTGGGGAGTTAGAGGGGGGACAGAGCCCCCCTTCATCGTGCTGATTGTGTAGCTGGGGGCTGGTTCACAGGGGGTTTGAGGCGTACCTGTAACCCCACTTTATGGGGTCCAGGGCAGCACCCCAGAAAATTTTTGTTTTGGACCCTATGTTGGCGAACCCACCTATGTTTTTGTGCATGATTTTCACACATGCTTTTTGGACACAATGGCTTTTCAGTTCATGGTTTTGGATGTGATGGTTTTTAGTCCATGGTATTGGATGCTTCAGCATGTATAAATATGTATTATAACATTGAAAGGAACATAATGAAAAAAATCCAGTTGGTAGTCCCAGTTTTGGGATCTAGGGGAAAATCTCTGTGTATATGTGTTTTATGTGTTATGCTCTCACATTGTTTATTTTCTATGTTTTAGAATTCGTATGTAGGTAATTTATGTACAGAGTTAAAATGTACATTTGGTATCAGATCAGTTTTGGCTTTAAGGGGACCCCTTTGTTGCTGAGGGGTTTCGCTCAGGCCTGTGGTAGACCCTGTTTAGTGGGAGATCTGCGAGATCGATTCTGGTGGTGAAAGAAGATGGTGAGCAGTGGAAAGATAGATATCGAGAAATTTAATGGTTAGAGTTTTGAGTTGTGGAAACTTAAGATGGAGGATCTGTTGGTGGATAAAGATCAATGCATCGCACTAGATCTGGGTACTAAACCAACAAGAGTGTCAAATGAAGAATGGAAGAAGTTGGATTGGAAGGCAAAGAGCACAATAAGATTGTGTGTCTCAGATTTAGTATTGTTGAATGTATCAGGGGAAGCTATGGCAAAGGCTTTGTGTGACAAGTTAGGGACTTTGTACCAATCTAAGTCTCTGGTGAATAAACTGTTCCTGTGGAAAAAGTTGTATAACCTGAGGATGAAAGTTAGAGACTCAGTGACAGAGCATCTAAATGCATTTAATACTATGGTAAGGCAGTTAGCATCTATTGATACTAAAATTTTAGATGAAGATAAGTGCATCATTTTGTTGTGTTCTCTATCAGATTCGTTGGATAGTATGATTATTGCAATAGGTAGCAATGCAACTACCTTGCAGTTTGATGAAATAGTCTCATCCTTGCTGACGGAGGAGATGAGATGGAATTATATGGAGAGCTAGAATGGTGATGCCTTGTCTATATGAGGATGGTCCTAGAACAGAAACAAAAATAAGTCATCGAGTGGGAGATCTAAATCTCTAGGAAAACCTGTAAAGGTGTTGTGCTGGAAATGTGGAAAGGAAGGGCACTACAAAAGGAACTCTAAATCTAAAGCTCCTGATAAAGGAAAGGGATCTGATGATGCTCCTTCTGTAGAGATGAAAACCGCCTCAGATGAAGGTGGGGTTGTGTACTTGGCTTCTTCAAGTACACATGTAGATCATGAGGCATGGTTGGTTGTCTCAGGTGCATCATTTTACTTCACTCCCCATAGATAGTGGTTCTGAGAGTATGAGAAATACGATGGTGGTGATGTCTTCTTAGGGGATGATAGGAAGGCTAGAATCATTGGTCGTGGAAAAGTAAAGTTGAAGTTGCAAGGTGGAAGGGCTAGAACACTTCCGGGTGTTCTGCATATTCTTGCATTGGCCATAAATCTGATTTCTGTGAGCAAGTTGGATGATGCAGGTGTAAAAACAATGTTGGAGAAGGATGCCTATAAGATGGTTCAGGGAGCACTGGTATTGATGCAGGGAGTTCGGATTGGAACTCTGTACAAGCTGCAAGGTAGCACATTTGTTGATGGGTGTGCAATAGTTCTATGGTTCCTGAAAATGGAGCAGGAAATCTAGTGGTCTCTGGAGAGAAGACCATGTTGTGGCATCAACGGCTTGGACATATTGGAGAGAAGGGCCTTCGAATACTTCATGGTAAAGGTATGGTAGAAGGTATGAGTAATAG
>APFE030972015.1:0-13227 GCA_000404065.3 Pinus taeda
TCAAACTCATTGGACTCCATTGCAAATAATACACCATTATTCCAAGATCTCATAAACATTCAAGTGCCCCACTATCAAACCGAGGGTTTACCCACTTGCCTTGTTCCTACCAGAGCTGGTGTCAATTCTCCGTATGCTCATTACACACCTCCACTTAATGCAAGGGTCAGTAGTGCAAATGTGAGGTATGGGTACTCAATACCTCCATGGTTGGAAGCTGGAAATTGGAATCAATCATATGGCAACAATCAACCATTTCCTAATCAGCCCTTGACTTGTAGGCCAACCTACCTGGCTCAAGAAGGTAACTCGGGGAGTTTTGGCACTCAAGATTCTCAGGGCCCTAAAGAATAGGGGTGTCATATGTTTTCGGTTCTAACCACATTATGATGTGGATTTTGGATGGATTGTATCTTTTTCTTGGCACAACAACATTTTGGCTTACAACCTAGTAGTGATTTCTTGTGGCAACCTAACTGTGTGTTGATAAGAAATTTTCAATGGAACATGTCTTTCTGTAAAATTTTAATTATGATAAAACTATTTCTATAAGTTATTCTGTGCGCACTGTACAAAGCTCTAAACTCACTTATGGCTCCAATAAGTGGACCGTTATAATGTGATGACAGTGCTGGGCAAGTTTACAATCACTTAACACTGAATAGAAGTCTACACTCACAATTAGAAACACCTCCTGCTCGCTTCTAATGTACGAGGCACTAGTAGTAAGGAACTCTATACTTAGCATGTTATTGATTGAATTAGAATGAATAAGAACTTTACATAGCTGGAAACTAGAAATACAATAAAGAACATAGTTATGATTTTTATCAATCACCTAGGGGAGGGTCGCCAATACATGTGCACCCTCCCCGCCACATCGTATTTACACGCGTCAACCCACATGGCTTCGGTACGACACCTGTCCACCGTGGAGTATGCCCAACTTATAGAGAGCATGTGTTTTTATATGTGTCAGTAAAAATGATGGAAGTATCTAAATTAATCAAATCAGTTGATGAACAACTATGAGAATTATATTGTTCCATCTTGTTACACAAACTTCGCGCCGTTTACAACGTTGGTATCACCTCATTTCGACGATGTATGGTTTTCCCTTCGTCTTTCTGCTCGGGGCCGGTAGTTGGGCGAGGGTCAAATATAGGGGAGGGTAGTTGATGTAACAAGATGGAACAATATGAATCATATTGTTCCATCTTGTTACATCAACTTTCCAAAGTTTCAGCACCTATTCAGCTTTTTCATTTTCCTTCATGAGTAGATCAATTGTTTGACAATTACAACAATTTATAAACCTACAAAATATAAACCAGCGTAGACCCATCTTAAGATGGGATCTTTTAAGCATCAAGAGAATCATGTCTCTGTTTCTTTAGATCCCTTTTTACACTTATGAGTTCTGGAGCTAATATTGATCTATAACAGTGTATTACGGTACAGAAAAATTATGAATTGCCTCTAATACATGTAAGAAAGAAATTCCAAAGCAGTAGGTATACAAAAATCCCACAAAATTGCTTCAGAGCTCAAAATCAAACTCAAGAAACAAAAACAAGTGTATAGACTTTGTTTCGAAAACATAATTATACGTTGTTAATATACTCTGTTTTAAGAGATTTCAATAATGAATAACGGTTGAAATCAATTCATATCAATCCAAAGCAGGCATGGATATTTGCATGAGTTTGGTTTATAAGTCCAATTCCTACGCAGAGGTCAACTAAGCTGAGTGTTGCCCATTAACGCAGATAAAAGGAAAGAAAATAATGGCTTAGGGACCCTAGAAATATATCACTATTATCAACACATTCTCCTCTCCCGATAGCTCTGCACTCCTTATATCCCTCGACAAACTACATCGCACTGAGGACAACCTACATCGCATTGAGGATAATCAAAGTAGTGCCGAGGATGCAAATTGGACCTCTATGCAATATAACTTTAACCAGAAATTTCTGGCCTAAATTTGTTTCAAATGTGAGAACTAAACAGGTAAAAACGTTGTAGGACTTATAATAGACAACAGGATACCAATTAAGCTTTTGGAGTTGCAAGCTTAAACTTGCTCAAAGACTGTTTAGACCCAAAATAACTATTAGAAACATCCCCCTCAGCAGTGAACATGTTCTAGGTAACCTAGGTCCAATCACGACCAGGGAGCACAATTATCAGTAGGTGAGTATTACAAATCGATTGTGTTTCTTTTGTTTTGAAACAAAAATAAATTAAACTAGTTTTTTATTCATAACCCAGGAAATCACAGGAGACTACATAAATTTATTATACTAAAAACTGAAAACTGTATAATGAAAATCTCTTTAAAAAAGTATATATTCTTATAATACCCCGTTGAAGTATGTTCATCTTTTTCATGTTTGGTCACTACTCTTCCAATCGAGTCAGGAATTTGTAGCTCAACATTGCAATGGTTGACTCAATGATCCCCTCAATTTTTGAAACTATATAGAAAGATGGCAAACACTAGTGCCAAATGAAACTTGAAAACTCATTAATTTCATCCTTGTGTATCTAACATTCATAATTTGATCAACAACTCAAAATTCTCACCTTCTAGTAAGACCAATAAGAACTATGAACTAATCATAACAACACTTCACCATATCTTTCTATGTCTCTCTTACGTCTAGACATGACAGTCAAATACCTGTGGCCAAAATCTCACAATTCAACCATCAATTGTCTTCATCATGTGGGTGTGTGGATTTATGTGGTTATAGATACAAGTTAGCCGCTAATTGCTCAATTGTTCAACAATTTTATTTGTTTCTTATATTCATGCAGGATGATAAACTACATAAAGTAAACCAAATTCATGCTTGATGTATCCCATTAGTGAATCCTAACAAATAACTTATCACCAGATATAGTACTAAGGTACTCCACAAATTCCAGGTGTGTGCTCTCAATCATCTCTATCATATGTCTTGTGATAATCACTCTCGTTCCTCACATGATCTTTCTCATTATACAATTGTCCATCTCTACTTTTATAGTTTTCGTTCATGCTTTATCTAGTTTGACACCCCCTGGTTAAATGGCGATTGCAACTAGGACAATTTCTATTCTCCCAATCTCTTCAATAATGGACTTTTTCAGATTTGGTAATTCTTTGAATTATTTCATTCAATCTTAAACTTTTTTATTCATAACCCAGGAAATCACAGGAGACTACATAAATTTATTATACTAAAAACTGAAAACTGTATAATGAAAATCTCTTTAAAATGCCTCCACAGACAGACAGAACCCCTAAAACCCTAAACCCTACAAATGTCCATACTTTGACAGAACCCCTAAAAACCCTAAACCCTATAAAGGAAGCAAAATTTCAACATATGTCCATACAAGATTTAGCCCCAATTTAGTTAGCAAATTAAGAAAAACCTTGTTCGGGTAACCATATTTTATTAACATGCATGATGAATCCACAGACAGACAGAACCCCTAAAACCCTAAACCCTACAAATGTCCATACTTTGACAGAACCCCTAAAAACCCTAAACCCTATAAAGGAAGCAAAATTTCAACATATGTCCATACAAGATTTAGCCCCAATTTAGTTAGCAAATTAAGAAAAACCTTGTTCAGGTAACCATATTTTATTAACATGCATAATGAATCATAAAGGAGAAAATTGTAGCCATTGTTTTGGAAAATAAAGGAAAGGAACTTACAACCTCTCCCACACATCCAGTTAAGAAATAAGAAAAATGGAAATTAACTAGAGGGGGGAAAACCCTTAAAATAAAATAAAATAAACTGGGTATAGGCTGCCAAGGAAGTCTGAAACAAGAAGCCCAAAGACAAGGCATCAGAAAAAACAGGGCTAATAGCCCAGAGGAACCGAGGTAGATGCAATGTGAATTAAAAAATGTTGCACCAAAAATAGAGTGCACCCATGGCGATGGCAAATGGCAAAACACCAAAACCGGCCCTTCCATTAAAAAAGGCAAGGCAAAGAAGCCCCACGAACCCCGCAACGAAAGCCCAGGCGGCCATAAAACCCACACCAACGAAGAGAGTCCACCAGTGAACAAATAAACATGGGCACAAAGCCTCGCACATCCCATAGCTCTCCCAGTGTCGGCAAATGTAGATGCATCACGAGACCAACAAATATCGACAGAAGGAACTGGCAGAAGTTTAGACCCCTGACAACAGACCTTGGAGCAAAGAACCTATGACCCAAAATACCATAATATTTAAATAATTTAACTTAATCAAAATACCAGAATGCCTCCACAGACAGACAGAAAATGCCAAAACAGATCACAAAATCCTGTTAGAGTGCTTGTGTTGAAAAACACAGAGAGCTAAAGCTGGTAGGATTAAAAATCCTATCGGTTACAGGCCTCCCCACAACTCGCCTGACCTTCTCCACACCTGCAACGTCCTTTTCCACACCTGCAACACCTGCAACAGGAAGAAACAAGCCATTAGAAGCCATTAGAGAAGACAAAAACAACAAAAACAGCCTAAAAATGCCTAAAAATACTATGTTACCTCAAGCTCAGTAGAATGGCGACCGACTCCTCCCCGAACAACTTGACAGCCGAATAAGACCACCACCAGAGAAATGCTAAACAACCGGCATTCCATGTTAAACAACTTGCATGGAAGAACGACCAAGAAATCCAGGCGGAGGCGCACAAGAAAACCAGAACCGCTGTCCCAGCCAGAAACCCAGAAACTCCATGAAACACATACTCCAGCACACGAAAAAACAACTCCGCCCGCAACAACACAAACCTTGTCAACCGTTCAATGCATTCATCGGCAACAACAACTAACCAAAACCCGCGCAGGTTACAGGGCCGTGCCGCGCCATCTTCGGCGGGGGGCTTCGCCCAACTACCGGCCCCGAGCAGAAAGACGAAGGGAAAACCATACATCGTCGAAATGAGGTGATACCAACGTTGTAATGGGCGCGAAGGTGGCTAATAAAGGCGGTAGGTGATAGCCCACACGGCCAGCTCCACAGTGGACAGGTGTCGTACCGGAGCCATGTGGGTTGCCGCGTGTCAAAAGGACGTGGCGGGGAGGGCGCACATGTATTGGCGACCCTCCCCTATCTGCAAATTTCCTATTCCGTTTGGGAAAGCCTGCTGGGCATGGAGCAGCACTCATGCCTACGTGGTTTTGCACCACAGCCTCTGGACTTGGAAAAATTTAAAGCTATATCTTCTATAACGTAAATAGGTGCAAACAGACAAGGTTTTCTACGTCATTTGAGAAATCAAGAATGTGTGAAGCTTGCTTAACAAAATCCCCTAATTTGTCACTAAAATGCATTGATGTTGCTATTGAGTGCCCATTTGTGCTTAAGCGAACGGTTAATGCCACTAATTTTAAAGGTCGTCTGAAGTAGAATTCCTTCAATAATTGCTTCCAACTCTTATTTAGAATCATACCTCGATTCGCCTCTTGCTCTACTGCTACTTATAAGAGCAACTACGGTTCCTGTCTACATTACCTTGAACCCTTCATCATTTTTGTATTCCGAGATTCAGTACAAATTTCTGTTAAGGGCTTTTCGATTTTTATCTGAAATCTGAGATTTAGCACAAATTTCTGTAATGGGATTTTGGATTTTTATCTAGATCCTGAGATTCAGTATAATTTTCTGGAAAGGGCTTTTGGATTTTTTTGTCTATTCATTGCTCCAACTGTTCTAGAGACTGTATTCAGATTTTTACCACACGTAAAGCCCAGTGACAAAATTCCTTAATTTGATCAACAATGCAAAGTAAATTTTATAATTTGGTGCAGCTTGGTCGTCTCTTGTTATTACTTAATGTTATACTTGAATTTCAAAATGGAAACAAAGTTAGTGATTATAAGCCATTGTTTATACTCGTGGAGCAACTAGTCAAGTTATTGATGAGCCCCTTGTGGACAAGGATTCTTGGGAGGATTCAATACCATTGCTTGCGTCTGAAACACATCGGCTCTTACTTGGTCTAATTATTTTATATATATATTATATTCAAGGTATAACATGCAAGCCAATAATGAGAAATATTATTCGTTGAACCAGTTTTTTATGGGATATTTTTTTAATAAAATAACCTTTTAATTAGTGCATATTTTAATTTTAGCGTTGGTTTTCTTGGTCTCCATGAAGTTTATGTGGACTAAGAACAGATAAATTTCCTCAAAATATCAACTTTTTTGAATTATATGGGTTTTTATTTAAAAGGAATTTAATTTTATTTATCTTTCTGATTGGTTTTTCTTTGGTCTCCATGAAGTTTATGTGGACTAAGAACAATAAAATTTCCTCAAAAATATCACACTTATTTTAATTATATGGTTTTATTAAAAGGAATTAATTTTATTTATCTTTGAGCAAAATTGCTTTTTGCTGGTATATATATATATATATATAATATATATTATTATATATATGGAGGAGGACGCACCGAGGAGCACTCCACAGGTGGAACCTATCCTGAAGGCAGCTCTCATTCAAGCCCCAATCACCATTCGCTGAGACAGGTATGATACAGATTTCTCTTGCCATTTGCTCCGGACACTCGCCTTCTTAATATCCTCCATCCTGCATGCAATCTGGAGACGTGGCTTATCCACAGACACCTGTTTCTTCTATATAATCCACTGCTTAAGAGTTTCCGGGGTTCTCCCCCCTCCCCCTGGCTCCTGTGCCATTGGCACGGGACGTAGTTACCCATCTGGCTTCGTCCCTCATTCTCTGCTAGACCATTACCTTTCCTGGCCGCTCTAATACATTCGGGTTTCATTTGCTGGTGGCGCTTCTCCTCCCGCGTGCTGTTTCTCCTCCAGGTACGCCTCAATCCCCATATGCCTCTCTCTGCGTTACTTAATACATTTTATATGACTTTGATGCATGTTCCACGCAGTCCATTTTTAATGGGCTCCATAATATAAAATCAGTGCTTTTTCAATCTGTTCATCATGGTCTTCTGCGGATGTGGTTTCTCCATTTCGCTTCAGCTCATTCTATTTACATCCTATATTATCACTGCATTGGCTGTATTATTCACATGCTTGATTGTTTTATACTGTATCTGTTATATCTATTGGCTCTGTTAGCATGCCTTTTGCATGTCTTTCGTTCTTGAAGCGGATATTCATCATTTACCAGCCGTTCTCCGACATTCGCCTCCGCATTGGGTCCTGGTGGTGTATCATCACCGTTTATTGCTGTTGCCTCTCGTGTCCTTCCACCCCTGGAACATAGACGTCCCTCCTGGCGAGGCCAACAGTTCCACCCGCCATTGCATTGCCTCTGATCCCGGCAATTGCTCCTCTGCGATTCGGCGCGCCTTCCTGGTTTTTTCGCCGGATTCCTTTCCTGTTGGGATTTTTCCGACCCGTCGACGTCTTTCCGACGGCCTTTACCTGCCTCCTTTATGATCCCATTTATGGTATGACCGGATCCATCATCTCCAGGCTATATTGGGATATGCACACGATCCTTTTTTGAAATCCCATCCTCCTTTCTGTCAGTGACGGCACCTTTCATCTACCCCTTATTAATCATCCGATAGATATCCACAGGAATTCGACCGTTCAGGTGTATCTCCCGACTTTTTCCTACTATCGAGGACCTTTTTCTTTATTCTCTGACTCTGTCATATCCTTTTTATATCCTCTATAGATCTCTGTCGGCTGCTGTCACTTTTCCGGTCTGTGGGTGTGATGTCCTTCCCCCTCCTGCTGCATTGACCGGGCATCTACATCTGCCACTATGGAATCTGCATCCGACTCATCTGCCACGGAGGCACTGATTCGGGCTGCCATCCTTGCTGAGGACTCAAGGGCCCAGGAATGTGCCTCTCTGCCTGCCCGCTCCACGCTGGATCAGATCGCCATCCATCCCTCTATTCATGACTCTTTCAGTGCTCACCCTCACCCTCCCCTTCGTCACCCGGCGAATCACAGGTCCTCTAAAGGAAAGCACGTTCCTGTTAAATCCTCAGCTCCGCCGCCTGCCGTCTACTTGGACGGTGCTCATCTCACAGAAAGAATCAACTGCCTCCAGAAGTGCGCCCTCATCGGTCAGTGGCATTTCCCGGTGATGGACGTCGCTGCATCGAGGAAATGGATTTCTGACCATTGGAAGCCTGTTATAGGCTACACACCTATCATCTCCCATCTCATGAAGGACTGGCTCTGCTTCCAATTCCTTGACGCTGCTGACGCAGATAATATCCTGCGCTCCCCATGGGTTCACAAACGGAGTTTTCTTGCTCTACACAGATGGTACATTGGATATGATCCGCTTACTAATACTCCCGCACATAACCTGATCTGGGTTAAACTCCCGAACCTCCCGCTGGAATTTTGGTCTAAGGAAATATTGGAGATCATTGGGAACTCCATTGGTCGTTTTATCTATGCGGACCCCTAGATCTTGGGAGAAAAGGACAAGCGCATAGCATGGATTCTTATTGACCGGGCATACAGAGGCGGATATCCCGAACACATAGACATCACCTGGCGGGGTCTCCGGATTTCTCAGCGTTTGGACTTCTGGGGCATACCTTTTCGGTGTGCTGCATGCCATCTCACGGGCCACCTTATTTCTGATTGCCCTAAGCGGGACGCTCACCGTCGCCGTCACCCTCATTATACCAAATCCTCTCGCCGCCACCCCCTCGCACACCATCCTATTCATGTAGACTTGCCTTCCGTCTCCCTCCCATCTCCACCTCTCTCCCCGCGGATCCCCTCCTATCCCCCTTCGCCTCACCATGATCCCACTCATTCCCGTATATCCCCCCCCTCCTCTTTCTTCCATACCCAAACCTCCTCCCGACGCACCTATCCGCTCCCCCTCCCCTATTCAGATGGGCGACTTATACATGGGCACAATCCCCATCAATATCTCATCCTCCTCTCCTCCCCGGATGGCATCCCCCCCCCCTCCCCGGCCGGCATCTTCCCCCCCTCCCAGGGGTAAAGCCCCTTTACTGATGGTTACCCCCACCAATTCCCCCGTCTCATCCCCTGCAAATCAATTTGACAGCGACATCGATTTTCATCTCCATGACCGCTCAGTGGCCCTAGAACCCCTCACTATTCACAAGCCCTTCCAACCATCTTCCCCTGTCATCAGCCCTGGATCGGGGATGAATATTACTGTCCGTCGTACCGGCCGAGGAGGCTCTCGTCACTTCCGTGGTAGAACCAACGCTGCTGCACAAGTGGACCGATTTTCATCTCTGGTGGATATTCCTATATTTGATATGTCTTCTCCACGCCCACAGCCTCTTAGAGCAGACGCGGCTGGTCCATCCATGACATGATGGACATCATCTCCTTAAATATCAGAGGGCTTGGTGCTGGCCCCAAACTCCTTGCGCTACGGCACTTATTTTCCTCTGCTCGACCGAAAATGATTCTTATCCAGGAGACTATGCATGATCGCCACACTTCTATATCATTTTTCAGAAAATTGCTCCCCTCATGGTATATTGTGGCTCTCGACGCGCATGGCCATTCAGGTGGACTTGCTGCCATGTGGAATCCTATTTGGATTCGGGCTGACGCATTCAAATGCTTTGCTGGAATCATGCTCACTACCACTTTCCGTGGGCACCATTTTCCCATTAACATTTTTAACATATATGCCCCCTACTTGCACAGGTTTCCATTCTGGCAAAAATTCTTCTCATCGGACCTCTGTGTGATCCCACACCTGATGTTGATCGGCGACATGAATTTTACTCTATGCTCCGAGGAAGTCTGGGGTGCTGGACGGAAGGTGGATCCCATATCAGAATACATCCGCTCCCAACTTATCTTCCGGAATCTCATTGATATCGAGCCTTCTCCACTGACTCATTCATGGCAGAACGGGCGGACGGGCGCGGCATTCATCGCCAAACGCATTGACCGGATTATTATGATGTCTGACATCATTGACTCACTGGGAATGCCTGTATTCTCCATTGGGCATGACTCCATATCTGACCATGGGCCGCTTTTCTTCTCTTGGCGTCATCCCCCCATTCGAAGATTCTCCACTTTTAAATTTGATCATACCTATCTCAGTGACCCTGATTTCAATAAAACTGTCATTGCTGCGTGGCAACAATCAGCAACAAGTGCACGAGGCCCCTCTCTTCGTGACCGCATGGATTTTGTTCGGGCCATTATTCGGTCCTGGCAAACAGAGAAAAAAAAGCTCGACAGTTCTGAGCTCTCCAGGATCCAACACGAACTGGATTGTATTCTATCATCGAACGATCCCAATTCTATGACCCTCCTTCATAAATGCAAGGTCGCTGATCTCACCAGGGAAAAAAATCGCCTTTTAGAAACACAGGAATCATCTTGGCGTCTTAAAAGCAGAGCTTTGTGGATGCATTTGGGAGACCGCAATACAAAATTTTTTCACAAATATGCCAGTCATAGACGTGAGATTAACTCCATATGGAAAATTCAGGATGGTGCAAATGGACATTTCACCTCTCAGCAGGACATTACTTATGCTGCTTTATCACATTTCAAAAATCAATATAGCCGCAGCCCGGGATGCAATATTCAAGATATATTATGGGGAACAGACATTTTCCCTGTCATGTTTGATGACTCCATCAACGACGATATATTTTTGCCGGTCACTGAAGACGAGCTCCTCAGAATTCTCAAGGCCTTCAGCAAGGACAAATGTCCTGGTCCTGATGGATGGACCATCGAGTTCTTTCTGCACTTTTTCGATCTCATCAAGCTCGAACTCCTCAAGATGATTGAGGATTCTCGCATCAACGGCTACATCCATCCTCAATCTACATCCACTCTCATTGCTCTCATTCCCAAAAAGAGAGATGCCGATTCTTTCTCTGACTTTCGCCCGATATCTCTGTGCAATATTTCCTTTAAAATCATATCCAAGATCATCTCGGAACGCATCAAAGGTACCCTGGCCGTCCACTTATCTTGTCATCAGCATGCCTTTTTGAAGGGGCGTAACATCCTGGATGCTGTTGCATCAACCCAGGAATGCATTTTCTCCATGTTCTCAAAGCATATTGATGGGGCCATTCTTAAAATCGACCTTAAAAAGGCATACGATTGCCTGGATTGGGGCTTTATCCGCTGCCTTCTGGTTAAGATCGGTCTTCGAAAGGAAATGATATCCTGGATCATGGCGTGCATTGAGGGCGTTAAATACGCTATCAACATCAACGGCATCCCCTCTCCATTCTTCCATGCCGGCAGAGGCCTTCGACAGGGCTGTCTGCTTGCCCCCATTATATTTATCTTAGCCATGAATACTCTCAACCTTCATATTAACAGGGCCGTGGTCGAACTGAGATGCATTCCCATCAATATCTGCAGGCATATATCTCTGTCCCACAACTTGTTCGTCGATGATGTCCTTATTTGTGCCATGCTACAGCGATCTTCATGGGTATGTATCCTTGAGATACTCAACAGATTCCAAAAAGCTACGGGCCTCTCTATCAATAATCAAAAGTCCATTTTATATTTCCATGGACAGCGCACGGAACTTATTCAGGAAATCGCAGAGATGTTCGGGGTACAGTCACAATCTCTTCAATCTGGCATTTCTTATTTGGGCTTCCACCTGAAAACGCACAGGTATACTGCTTCCGATTGGGACTGGTTAATTGGACGCTATTACAAAAAAATCACTTCATGGGAATATCGAGCTCTATCATTGGCTGGGCGCGTCACCCTCACAAAGGCAGTATTGACCCATATGTCTGTATACTGGGCGCATCTGTTCTATTTGCCCACCAAGACTATCAACTGCATCAATCGAATTTCTGCTGCATTCATATGGGGTGGAACCACAAAGGATCACAAGATACATCTGGTTAAGCTGGACCAAATATCAATCCCGAAACGGCAAGGCGGCTGGGGTTTATTAAACTTACGCATCTTTGGACGTGCGCTTCTCTGCCGAACTCTGTGGAGGGGTATTTTCGCCCCATCCCCGTGGGGTAAAATTGTCCAAAACAGATACTTAAAAGGGAAACCAGTGGAATTCTGGTATCGGCGTGGTATCATCGGGCCCAGATCCGGCTCCCCCATCTGGAACAGTATGCGCAAAATTATTCCTTTTTTCATATCCAGATTGAGATGGCGAATATTTTCTGGAAGCAGCATTCATATTGGCATCGATCCTTTTATATGTAATCAGTCTGACATCAACATACCAATGGGCCTCATCACACAGCTTCAGAGACAAGGAATTTACACATGGGATAAACTCATCATCGATTGGCATGGATCTACACCCGTGTGGAAGAATGGGCGCGACCTCAATCTTCACGATTTATGGGACGGGATATGGAATTCCATCACCGAGCAGCTAAATGGCAGTGCTATCCACCGATATGGAGTCAAAGATCAATTGTTATGGACTGTTTGTTTTTTTAAAAGACCTGTATCTATCAAAGACATCTACTCACACATGGTTCACAACAGAATTCCATATCAGCCACCAATCTTTCCATACATTTATTGGAAGGCAAAATGTCCACCGAAGATCATACACTTTGCCTGGCTCGTATTCTACAACAAGAACTTATCATGGGACAATCTCAGGAAAAGATATTGGCACGGACCCAGCAGATGCACCATGTGTAAATCGGAAGAAGAAACAAATCTCCACATGTTCATCAAATGCCCGATCATCCAGCAGACCTGGTATGTATTATCAAACATATTTGATTTTCAACTCACTGATTTTCTCTCTCCTAGTGCAACCCTTATATGGTGGAGCAAACAGGCCGGGAATAGACGTTATCTCATCCTCATCCTGCTATGGAACGTATGGAAATGGAGGAATGCACACATATTCAAAGACTCCGTCATGCCCACATCATCCATTTATGACATCATAATGACTGACTGGCACATGTATTACGGTTCGGCATAACTCACTCAGCATCCCGGATCTCTATCTATGAACAGAATTCCTTTTTCTGCAACTTTGAATGGACAATGATATGTTTTATAAGTTCTTTAAAAATGGTTCTCCTATCCTAGGATGCGGCTACATATATGTCCCTTAGTGATTGACAGAATCACATGCCATTTGTCATATGAAGTATACATTTGGACTACCAATTTTCCAGATCATACTATATGTAATTCTCATGAAGACAGTTATATTATCTTAATATAATCAAATCTCGCTTTTTTCTCTGAAAAAAAAATATA
>APFE030972025.1:0-58095 GCA_000404065.3 Pinus taeda
GCTAACGCAATGAGAGACTTACACGAACAGGTGAAAGAAAAATTACAGGACAACAGTTCAAAATATAAACAACATGCAGATCTAAAGAGGAGGGAAGTTTAGTTTGAGGTGGGGGACGAAGTCCTTGCACACTTACGTAAGGAACGTTTCCCTAAAGGGTACATACAATAAACTGAAGTACAAAAATATAGGACCTTGTAAAGTTTCTACGAAAATTTTCAGCAAATGCCTACGAGATACAATTGCCACCCGGAATAGGCATTTCACCTATCTTTAATGTAGCAGATCTGTTCCCGTACACAGACGACCCCACGGAGGAAAAAAAAGATGGACCTGGACAATCCACACGGAATACCCAGGAAGACGGAGAAACTTGGAAGAGACAGATGCCTTTATGTTCAACCCCCTGAGATCGAAGGCATCCTCGAAACTCAGGTGGCTAGACGTACTCGGCGGAAAAATTACTTACAATACCTGGTCAAGTAGAAGAACCGTCCGATTGAGGATAGCTCATGGCTTGACGCCAGGCAGATTGTGCAAACAGGAACTTCGGTCGAGGAGCTCATGGACCGGAGTCATGATCTTTTTTTACCTCGGGAGCTGGATGCAAGAGCATCCAGCTTGCCGTAACCGGGCAATGTCTCAACCAGGTTTGAAGGTTATTGATCAACTGGATTATTTATTTTTACGTTTTCATGAGATAGTTTTTCTTTTAAGTTGTTTTTACAGAGTTGGTGAATTCAGGCATATTTAGTTAAATAACCAGAATTACTGTAGCTCGAACATTAGCTAGGGAATAGTTCGTTAAATTAGGAGAGAAATGACAAACTGTTCATACAAATATTGTAATGTCAGGCAAATATGGTTATCAACGATAACAAGATCTTTTTGTAACTAAATTTTATGGTGGTTTGATTAACTGCAAAATCAACTGAAATGGAAGAGCATAAAAGCCAAAATGTAATAGAGAAAAGGGGTTCAACAATTGCAGAAGAAAAGAAATAAAATGAACAAGATACAAGCAGATAGCATTCAAAACTATTGTCCATCTGTATACATTTCTACTGTTCAGTTTAATATTAATTTTTCAATACAGTTTGATAAAGTAACAAATCGAGAATGTCTGTGTAATTTACTGTTCTATATTCTGAACATGAGCATACAATTTATCTCCAAATATTGGACGTGTTTCCGCACACACTCAAGCAAAGGACCAAGAGGCCTAAATAACCGAAGTCCGAAACGAGTAATTGCATACAGGAGACAATCACGGGCAAACATTTGTATCCAGAAAGCGACCACAGAACAGAGGTAACCTTGCTGTGTAAAATTTGTAAACTCCATTGAAAAAATCGAAAGTCATTGATAAGCATTCCTATTTATCATTGTCAAATACAATACATGTGCATACGAAGGATTCCATTTCCATAGACAAAATAATATTAAGCGTATGACTGAAGTGGCGTCACAATCAAAACCCTGGACGAGGGTTCAACCATAACAACAACGACCTTCCCACTTATCAATCCCTCATACAAAATCGACAGAGAAAGATGCAGCAAGAACAAATTACATACAATGACCAAAACCATAGACAATCCTACAGCAACCTTGGTCATCGACCGTTCGAAGAAATAAACCAGAAAATTTGAGGATTCAGGCCTACCAAGAACCAGTTCACTGTGTTAATAGAGATTAGAGGACTCGCGTACTCAGGCCGTCACCAATGACCTGTGACCAGCAAACAACAAACCGAGTTACAGGTGTATAAAGGGGAAAACCCTTCAAGGAAATAAACCCCTACATGCAGAGGATAAAAAACATTAAAATTACCTGAGTAAGCCGAGTCGAAATTTAGCCATAGCGACGTCCCAGACAAGTTGCATAAATGGAGACCAAAGGAGCCAGCAGGGTAAGTAATAGTAATAGACGCAGGGCAGAATTGAATCAGGGACGAGAGTTAATACTTGTTCTAGTCGACGAACAACCGCCAACGTGATCCTGTGCTCGGAACACATACAATGCTCACAAAAATGAAAACCCAGAGTAACAGAAAGCGTGAGGATTGAACCCAAATTCGGGTCAAGAAACAACATGAACTCAGAAAGCAAAATTAAACCGCAACGCATATCCAGAACCATTATAAAACGAGAGAAATGTCTAAAGGAAACCATGACCGAACCATACATGTATATTCGGAGACAATAAGCAAACTACAATGACCACAAACCACTGGAAATTGCTTACAGAACACGCACATGCATAAGGAGAATAGCCAACAGGCCTTACCAGGTTCGAACCCACATTTCAGAGCCGAGCGACAACAAAATTCGAGCAGCATTTCCCATAAGTTCACAGGCAAACCGAGCGGAGGAGAGTTCACGAACCACCATCAACAGAAGGCAACCAACACTCACCATTGCAGAGAAGACAGTATTCTACATAGAAAACCCAGGAGACCCTCACGAACATTCTCAGCGCGAAAGAACAGTCCAGAATAAGCCAGAAGGATCGGTGGTTTGGCACAAAGAACAAGTGGTAACAGGATCGAGGCATGAGGACGAGACATTAATTGCAAAATTAAGCTCACAACTGCCACCCACTATGAAAAATCCCGCAGACGATCTGCACGCAAGGAAATGAGAGATATTTTGTTGACACGTCATTTCATTTTGGGCATGTAAAGTTGTGGGCCAGTGGGCTGGGTTACACCATTCTTCCTTTGACCTGAAGCCTCAACCAAAATATACTTTAAAATTTGACCTTTAGAGTTCTACAACTATCTCATCTTCCTTCGCTCCAAGTTCATCATCACCTGTATCACATATTTGTTCATAATGTCCAACAACCTCTATGGCTTATAGCCTTCGCCTAAGAGTTCTCACATCTTCCCTCAACTCTGTATTTGAAACTATTCAACCGCTTCCTTGACCTCTATCTCTTCCAACACTAAATGACATCCTTTGAAAAATATATCAGTCAAAGGGACAAGTTACATTTCTTAGTTTCCTATTTTTTATATCTTACTACTCTAATACCAAATGATATAAGAAACAAAGGAGATTAAGATCTATCTGGAAAAACTCTACTTAAAAAAAAATATGATTAAGTTGTGTTTTCAAGCCAAAAAGAATCTTACCATCTACAATTGAACCACCAACCTCAGGAAATTACAAATGTAACAATTTTATTTTTTGTGGATGTAAAACATTATTTAAATAAAAATTTTGCATCACACAACTCTTTCTAAGTAGCTCTCAAAAACCTATATGAACTAGCTTCAACATTAAAAAAGAAGAAGATAAACATGAGTTGGTTATTCACCTCTTACTCCAGCCATACAATGTATCCAATCAATCATTGATATTAGATTAGAAACCAAGAAATGTTTCAATTTTCCTCGGTAAGTCATAACTATTGATTACATCCATCCAGCAATCAAAAACACATCTCAAACATTCCTCTATAATAGTATATCCAAAGATAGAGATTTAAAAAAAAACTTAGCATCGAATTTTAAATGAGAAACACGCAACTTAATACATATAGTTCAATGCCATGATTGGTTTCAATGTAATCAAGTCAAATTGTAATAAATCATGACCTTGAAACAATGTTTGACATCACTTTCCTTTTTCTTATGCATTCTCATAAGCTCATTGGAGAATTCTTGTAAATCAACTTCATAATGCAACTTGTCGCTCACTCCAATAATCTAGGAATTAAGTCAAATAAATTTCCGTTCATGAATGTTGAGTAATTATCACCGCAACATCTTCAATTCCATAAAATTAATTATTATTATGCGGTAAAAATGGTTTTCTACACAAAATATATATGAATTTTAAGAAATGACAGAGAATAAAATCTTTGTTCTCCATTCCATCCAACACATTCTTCGAATACAATTCTACACACTTTTCCCTCATTCTCTTTGCGCAAGTGTCTTTGTTTATAATATGTCACAAAAAAATGGTTAGAATGCGATTTTGTTTATATCCAGAAAAGTAGGATAAAGTCAACATAATAGGGGGAAAAATCCTAATGAACTAATACAATTCCAACAAACATCACGTAGCTCCCAACTTCATAATAATTGCAAGCTACATTTTTCCAATAAGCTATTTATTAAAATAAACCTCACCATCTATTCAAGTAATTTAGTTTTTTTATAAATTACATGGAAAATAAAAATTTCGCATGATGCGCAGGATCCATTTTATTTCTACAAGAAAAACACTACTACAAACATCAAAGTGTTCTAGGCGGGGGTAATAATAACTATGTAGTGTTACTTAGCTTCAAGATTTCGATCTTATTCACTAATGAAGAGGGATGAAGGTAGTTATAACTTTTTGAGGAATATTCGATTACTATAAATTGGTTAAATGAGATCATCAAACGTCACAGTGTAACACCCCTCCATTTTATGTAACACTTTGTTGACCAAATCCAAGAAACACTAGGTCTGAGGTATAACAATGAAAGTAAATGGATAAAAAGATCCATAAAAGTAGGATGTTCCTAAAGGAAACCATATCATGAAAGATGTAAATAAATATATATTGATGAGATCAACAAGAGGCATTTGATCCATGGAAAGAACTCTTGAGGTTGGGTGGCGGTGATCGATTTTCCTTGTGACATTCTTCCGCTACTATGGTCTGATTCAATTTCATGATATGTTCTGTATGTTGTCTCCTTACTCTTTATGTTGTTGAATATTTGATATTATGTGTATAATTTCATGTCTTATCTGTGTTCACGATATAATTGAATAATTATACATGTGACAACTACTGAAATGAAATTAATCAAAGTTAAATTTAGTAATGGGGGCATAGCAGGTGATTGTTAGGTTGGGTCGAGGAGGTATGTGACAAATGATATCGGAGCTCTAAGTTCAAACATTGTGGCCTATGGGCCAATCCACCTCTATAAGATATGACGGAGTTGTAGGTCCTAACCTATGTCGTAAACAAATAAGACATTATTGAAGGGGTTCGTTATAAAATAGCTATAAGAAAATTATTCTAAAGCATTCTAAAGTAGTGCGTAGGGACTTAGAAGCCATAAAGGTTGCAACAAAAACTTAAAATGATTTATTTGGGAAGGAATTTGAAATTCAAGGTAATTTTTAACTAAGGTTGCTTTAAAATTTGTGACTTTCTTTATATCTTTAAGGTTTGCAATGGTGTAGCTTGTGTGCTCAAGTCATGTATGGCCCAGGTTATGTTTGCGATGAATTATGCATCATGATTTGAATTTCATCCAGTGAGTCTCATTTAAATTATGATACATGTTATTCACTATGTTTCAGATTGTATAAAACATATGTCATTAATTCCTTCGACTATGAGAGTAGGACTATGATCACGATATATGGCAATACTCTCTATTTTTGACAATGTAAGGATAGGGGTGACAAATTACCCATTTAATATGAAGTTGTGATTTGTATGGAATGCATTAGTGGTTGTTTTGGTCATCAAAGGAATGTAATCAAAATGCCTAACTTTATCATGTTGATTGCTCGTGTTGATTCTTTCCTCGGGGATATAATGTATGAATTGTAAACATGAAGTGTTGATTGGAACATAGTAAAGAAATCTATTAATTTTGACCTAAAAGTCCACATTGGTTGATGTAGTGTAACCACTATATATATGGAGCTAAAATACATATCTCAGTGACTATTGCGGCGTTTGATGGAGTGTCTTTTAGAACAATTAAAGGATTACTATGTGCATGGATCACTAAATAAAAGTGAGGGTCGAAGTGTTATGAGAATTATGTGTGGGGTTAATATTAAAGGTCGATTGATATCTTTTTTTAAAATATCGACATAAAAGATGTATGTATATGTAATGGTCTATAGTAGAAAGAGGGTGCATATAATAAAAGATGATGAGGAAAAATTTAAAGATCCTTTTAGTCAACGAAAGTTAATTTGAATCCTATATTTATCGGCTTGTATTAATAAATGTAATGAACATTCAACTCTCCCTGGGTAGGTACCTTACCCGGCAAGGCTCAACTTATTTTCCATGACTAGTTGTCCTTCTTTATGACATGAATATTATATTTTGTTTTGAGTCATTGACTATTTTCGTATATATGGCTAAGGGCTCACAATGTGTCTCCACGTATCAGATTTTGAATGCTACAGTGGCATTTTATCCACTCCTTATATCTCATACACTCCATGAACAATAGCTCATTCTATTCATTCCCATGGCCCACAATACAAGATGTGATTTGTATTCTCCATGTGGAAATGTTGTTCTCAAAGAAGTTTTGGTGCGGCTTGTCACATGCTAACCACACTCGAACAAACAAATTCTAAAATACTCATCCATGATGCATTAGGTTAAACGAATGATTTTGGAGTGTTCATTAACCATATACACAACATACGATAGAAACATGCATAAGTCAAGAATCAAAATAAATATGGCCACACAACGGATTTACAATAACAATTTTATGTGAATTACGTAGGTTGAATATTTAAGGAATATATTAAATATAAATCCATATGAAATGTTAAGAGAGGAATCCCTAAAGTATTAACTTGGTTGAAAATTATGTCTCTTGACTGCAGGCACTTGCTACTCTAATACTGAAGTTTATATGGGTTCTTTGAAAACAAAGAAGTAATCCTAAAGGCTCTGATATATCCATACCTTCCTATTCAAGTGATTGGTCCGCCACTTTTTTTGGGGATTACATCCGAGGACAAACTCATTGATACCACAAGAGAATGGATGTATTATAGCCCTGTATTACGCCCTATTTTTTTCTAGTGAAATCTTTGAGTACTAATATTTCAATTTACAGTAAGAGTGTGTAGGAATTGAACTTTCCCTTTGCAGCATTTGAAACGGGGTTGTGTCAATCAACCCCAACCTGAATAATGGAGGTAATGACAAGATAAAGGGAGACCTCCATGGTACTGGTTAATTAATAGATACTTGTGCCTTTTATAGTTACTGCTTCAAGATTTTTTTTTTCAAAATCCCACGCCATTAAGCTTGGTGGAAACATGTGAGTTAAAGCAAACGACACATTCAAATTGAAGGTATCACAAAATCTCCTTGTCAACCTTTTTTTCCCTTTCAATACAAATTTTCCACTTGATTTATCCATAGATCCGGAGATGTACAAATTGCACAACTGTACAAAATATGAGCTTACCTTTTGCTGCAAAATATTCTACGATCCAAAATAATTCAGTGGATAATGGCTATCCTCATGGTAATGGTTATCCTTAGCTTCGATAGTGCTTATCCTTCATCACACATAGAAAAATCACACTAAATTCATCTTCTCCTTTTGATGGACACATACATTTAAGGTTAAGAGAAGATCAAGACTAACATTATTACCAAATCATGGGCACCTACAACTCTCACCATAGAGGCACATGGGTGGCACATCGTATGGAAACATCTACCAGGATTGTGGAGATGAGAAGAAAGAAAAATGGAAGTATGGAGCATAACCACAATGACTTCTTTCTCTCAACACCTCGTGGTGGTAGCCGCCTGACCATCATATGCATGGATTATGACATCCCTCGCTTTGTTGTAGTACTCTAGGATCGAGCACAGCTAAGGTTGTGTGCTGACAGAAGGGCCAATCTCCTCTACATTGAAATTATGAACTTCATCCCCAAGGAATATTTTCTTCCCGTTCATCAAAGGATTAAGGGAATTCATGGTCAATTAATTACGAACAAGAAATAGCTAGCATGAAGCATTAGTGTGGCTTTATTTAAAGAATGCACTACCTAGAAAAGTGATAGAGTTGAGTGGTTAAATATCACGATGGTGGACTAAATTGGCTACAATAGTTGTTTGACCATTGTCTAATTGGTGGCAATGTTGTGGTTAAATTTGTTCTATTGGTTAATGTTGTTATTAGTAAATGTGTGCCTTATGATGGATCTTTTACCATGAATATATAGTTGTTGTAGCATTAGAAAATGGAGGAAACCAATTTGAATGTAAGGATGACTTATAAGATATATTTGAGTGCAACTTATATATACCCTCTTTGGTTTAAATTATTTGTAGAATTTTACCACCTGAAGATTGCAAATGTTACTTGTTGATTGGAGGAACGTGTCGATTTGGCTCAAAGCTGCGGAGTATTCTCACCAAGTGTTCACATTTTTCTAGTTGTTTAAAGATGTTTTATTTGTCTCGCAATCAGAAATTTGATGGTAGCTGGGATTTCATGGTGCCTTCATGATGAACACCTCCATGTAATCCTTCACTTAATGATTGGAGGGATATATTCTTTGATGACATCATTACCAAACCACTAACTTAGTGATTTTAGCATCAAGGTAATAATTTCCTTCCCTGATGTTGCAAGCGAAATATTGACAGATATGATTGTGCATTGCTTGTTTTTTATAAGCCACATATGCTCACAATTTATGAAGTTTATTCTTTATACACACTTCATAGTAAAAAATTTGACTTTCTCTCGAATTTCTGAAGTCAATCTATTATATTCATACATCATGGTGGATAGTTATAAGATAGATGGAATCTATATACATCTCAAGAAATAAGTTCATGACATTATATCAATATAGCCAAAATTGACAGGTAATTAATTGATTTCGATCATAGAACAAATTCTGAACATTTTCTTTAATTGTATCTATTCATGAAGTTGCCATGAAATATTGTTAATTTCATGAAATACAAGTCCCTGTGTGTGGTATGAGACAATCGATTTTTTTTTTAAATTGTATTTCAATTTAATATTTTGTGTTAATTGGTGCATCTACAGGTAATGATGCAGTTCATTTTTTGATGTGATTATGGAAACTAGTTGAACCGTAAACACACCCTCATGTGGAAAATTATTCAAATATATGCTATTGGAAGGAACTAAACCTTACCATGTCATTACTCTGATATTGAGTAGCAACATGCATATTTAATTTCACATGGATAGTTTGGAACCTACATGTTTCTTTTAGTAAAGAAATATGTCAATAATTATAACTAAGAGATGTAAGAGGCATCTAAGCTAAACAAATGTCATATCTGTGAAGTGTATGCACACATGTAATACAACTCACTGTATGCATGTTGAATAAGACATTACACATTAAAAAGTTTATGACCTTCATAAGTAGGTTGATGGGAGCGGCACCCAAAATTACATATGGTGTAAATACATAATAGGGATGTAAAACCTATTCTTAGTGCTTCTTGATTAATAGTAGTAAGCCAATATTAAATAAAATCTCAAGAGCAAATTCCCAAGTTCACTCAAATTTCAATGTGTAAATTTTTGCAACTTAAGTATGCAACCTCAAAATTCACAAACTTGATGTGGATATCCATCCAGATAAAGATGGGCTTCTTTCAATCTGTGACAAATAGGAGCCTTTCAAATTTGCAGCAAAAATAAGATGCTTCTAGTATAATGGTTGTAGATCTTACAAATGTACTTGTGGTGGGAAGTGATAAGATAAAAATGAAATATGTGTCACTAATATATATAAACAAAGTATACATGCTTTATGAAATGAAAAAAATATTAGATATGGTCGTGTTGGATGCACTTGAAGTAGAAATAGAGCAATTCAAGGTAGCCTAATGACTAACAAGTGGTATACACTAGATTCAGAGCATGACTGGTCTACAATAATTATCAAAATTTTGGTAAACCTAAAGGTTTTGCATTAGTAATGTTTATGTTGATCTAAGGATCTTATTCTAGTAGTAAAATAATACATGCATCAAGTAAGGTGTGCCATATAAAAAGTTATAGGTGATGAAGGGAGAGGATAACAAAATCCTTGCAACAAATCATCGTTAAATCGATAAGACGGTTCAACCATATTGATGGAAAAGTGGTACTCGTAATCGAGGTTGTTGTGTACAATGATAATTGGTTTCGATAAAATGATATCTAACAATCTATTCAAATAATTTGACAATCATACAATCTGAAATGTATACTTTGTACCACAATTTCCTATTAAGCAATATGGGAGAAGTCTACATGTTAGATTGCATTGATAGTGTTGTCTGGCTTTGACTATGACAACATAACAATTATTGCATAAACAATTTATTTTAAGGAATTTAATAATTGATGAATTCTATTCTACTAGGTCATGATCTAGTGTTAAAGTTGGGTATGAACATGCTATTGACCTAGGTTCACACCCTGGTACACATAGTGCCTAAAAAATTAATGGGGGTGGAATTGAGAACCTTGGAACCTTAATTTATAACTCATGTATGGGAGGTGTATGTACTTGCATACAGATTTCTCAACTGGTGTTGGACATACACTAAACTTATTCATGGCCAGTAAGGTGTTGGAAGAAGTGTAGAAAGAGCAACGAGAAATCATATGACATAACTAGTCTATGCATGGAGTACTTTTGAGTACCAAACAATTATTTTCTTGGCTAAAGACAAGGCTAAAAGTTGTTAGTAAAATTCAAGAATAATACTGAAGTCCATACTAGATTAACTATCAAATTATTTATTTATGATTCAACGAAGATCATATTGCGCTATTATTAAGGTTCGGTTTAGAGATAGATCCAATCCCACAACTCAAAGTTACTGGTATTATAAAATTGTATTACACAAAGTTACCTTTATGTTGTCATTTTCTTAAATTTTTGTGCAACCAAAAGATTAGCTAAATAAAAGGAATTGAATACTTGTCGTAACATTAATCGGTTAGGCTCTGGTTGCAAAAGCTGAACAGGTCCATGAATTCCTTATTCTCCAATCAATAAATCAAGCATGATTTGATTAAACTTGACTAAAGATAGTGTGAATAGACAAAGAAAATTTTGGCATTGATCCAATGTTATGATAATAATACTAACATGGGTTAAAAACAAATGGAGAGGTATATGTCATGCATAGGATGCTATGGACATTAAATATTGTTTACACGTTGTACTAGTAGTACTGTGTACATGTGGTACATTGGATGATGTGTATAACTGTATGTGTGTGATGTATACATGGTTGAGGAGAAGGCACTGGGTGATTGCCTGGTGTGGCAACTATTTCAGAGTGCATACAAAAGAAAGAAAAAGGTGGAATCTAAGGATTTATTAAAGGCTAAGTACCCATATTTTATTTAAGTTTAGTATGCATGATATTTATGAATTTGGTGTATGATGATTGGATGTGATCTATGATTGATGGTTACTTATGATTTATGGTTTTTATCACTATGTTTTGAGCTAACATGATGTAATATTATTACACATGTTGATTGGTCAAATGTGCTAGTTTGACTTTTTATGATTAATGCAAGGAGACTGCAAGAAGCAAATGTTCAACAACAACATAAATGCATTGGAAGTGCATGCATTTCTTCCTTTTATAATAAAATGAAAATGAGGAATCATAGTTAAATGGAATGTGACATTAACCCATATTTACTCAAATAGTAGTACGATTATATCAAGCTATGACATTAAATGTGGTAACTAAAATAGAGTTTTGTTTTATGGCATCTAAAGCCTCTGACGTAATTGATTGAACAAATGTTACAAGTAGCAATTGAAGGAGAATTGTGGTAGAACTCCTTTGTAACCTACATACTGGAAGACATGTTTTAGATGACAAGGCCATGGAAACATGAAAATTCAGAAACAACTACCTGTGAATAAGGAAATAAATTGTAAGATGCTATAATACACCAAGGACAGTGTAAATTTAACAGGCGAGTATGTAACACTCCTCTATTGTATGTAACACTTTGTTGACCAAAGCTAAAAAAATATAGGTGTCAGATATAACAATGAAAGTAAATACTTTATTATTAAATAAATAATAATGATAATTTAATCACATTGAAAATGAGACACCAAGAGATGAGATTCTTGCCAAATTAGATCCCAATGGTGAATAGGAATGGATAACTCTTTCATGAAAAGGCTTCTAGATCCAATTCTCAATTAGATTAATGAAATAGGAGATAAACATTCATTAAGTTACATTGCTAGAGAAAGATGTTAAGCTTAATAAAAACATAAATGTCTTATGAGGGAGAAAGGCAAGCTTTTATGAGGAAAAGCATCATGAGAGAGAAAGGCGAGATTTTCTGGGAAAAGCCTAGGAGAATGGATAAGAAGATCCATAAAAGTGGGATGTTGCAAAAGGAAACCATATCATGAAAGAGGGAATTAAATATCCTTTGATGAGATCAGCAAGAGGCAAGTTATCCATGGGAAGAACTCTCAGCTCAGTAGTTAACTGGAGGAAGTTAGTTCTAGGTTATGTGGTGATGCTCGATTTTCCCAGTGACGTTCTTTACACTACTCTTGTTTGATTCAATTTCATGAGATATTATGTATGTTGGATCCTTTCTCTTTATGTTGTCGAATCTTTAATATTATGGGTATAATTGCATGCATTATCTTTGTTTATGAGATAATTGAATAATTATGCATGTGACAACTACTGAAACTAAATTTAATCAGACTTAAATTTAGTAATGGGAGCATAGTAGGTGATTGTTAGGTTGTGTCAAGGAGGTATGTGATAGACAGGAACACAATGATACCTATTATTGAAGATATCTTGCAATGAAAACATGGCTTTGATCGTATTTCTTGTTGTCACATCTAGAAGGAAAGGAACACTACTATAAACACTCTCTCTAAAGTGGCGCTGAGCATAATCTAGTCCCCTTGAAGATCATGGAGCAGTTATATGATACTTTATATGAGTGCTATCATAGGAATTTCATATAATTCATGCAACTAGAGGTCATACATTAACAGAGGTTATATATTCAAATCTTTTATGTTTTTTTTTTCGAGATATAATTCTTGGATGATTGGTAGCTTATGGTATTTTGTGCTATGTATTTAGGCTTAGGATATGTATTGATGGACTTGATTGGACACGGGGAGGGATTTTAAAAGGTTTGACATTTTGCTTCTTTTCATGGATGGCTGTACTGCAAAACAACCCATTTTTTAATGCACAATTGTTCACACCAAAATGTAATTTTCAGAATTCTTTAATAAAAATTAATATTTTTCTTGAAAAATAATCTTATGGTTTTTATCCATTTATCTCATTAACTTACATATAAAATATCTATACATATTTTCAACATATAAAATACACATCAAAACTTTTCATAATATACCCCTTTAGATGTCATAAAAATACTATATTATGTTTTCTATACACATTGAAACAAGTGCAATATGCATAATTTCTACTTAGTATCTACGTCTTAGTATTATTAATTCATTTTTTTTTCAATATTAATATTATTAATAATGTAAAAAAAATAATATGTTTACCTTTACAATATTAATAAAATATTAGTATTTTAAAAAATTTATTTCAACAATATTAATAGTAGTTATATTTTTGTGTTTTTCTTTAAGTTTAACAACGTGATATTATGGATTAAGTGTTTTCATGCTTATTATAGATTGATGTTTATTGATAGTTATACCATTCCACCAATTTGATATTTTATTTTCAATCATAAATCCTCAAATAATGAAATAAATTATGAATTGCTAAATTGTTAAGTGTGAGAAACGCATAGTTTTTTTAATTATAAAATTGTCACATATGAGAAATGCATAAATTTTTAAAATATTTTGAAATGTTTGTGAGAAACACATAGTTTTTTGAATTATAAAATGGCAAGGTATGAGAAAAACATATATTTTTTTTAATATTTTGAAATGGGTGTGGGAAACAAACACTTTTTTGAATTATAAAATGGTTTGGTATGAGAAATACATAATTTTTTAAAATATTTTGAAATGGGTGTGAGAAACTCATAGTTTTTTGAATTATTAAATGGTCATGTGTGAGAAATACATATTTTTTTAAAATATTTTGAAATGGACCTACTTATACATGTGTCATGATGTCATATCCTCAAGTGTCATATGAAGTGAGTTATAGTAGGCATGGTATTGTAAAAAGCCCTATTTATAAACTAAAGATCTTCATGGTAAAATTGTGATAAATCTCCATGGTTCCATATTTTTTTGAAATGTATACATGTTTCATATGTTTTTAAATGTTTGAAACATATACTAGTTTTTTGTAGTTAATAATAAATATTATTGATTTAAAATAAAGTTTTAATTTAGTTAGTTTATGTTTTAAATAGGAGGTCTAATCTGAGCCAGGTAGAAGATCATGCTAGGACATCTATTTGGGATGAGGGATTGCATGATGCTAATCATCTAAATGTGCCTTTTGATTTTTCAATTCAGTGGCTAAATTAAACTTTTGCCCTCAGTATATTGGATGTTCACCTCAGGGAGAGGAAAGAGACATTATGTTGGGTGAACCCCTCCATTGGGGAGTATTCACCATAAATGTGTTGTTTTTATATCATTTTTATAGGGGGATTTAGCTTGGTGATGGAAAAAATTATGGAATCTAAGTTGTTTAGCAAAAGAAATGCTCCTCCAATGGTGCTTATAGGAAGATAAGATTCCACAAATGAAAACTTATAGAAGGGAAGCATGATCAGGCATAGTTGGTGCGCCCCACGTATAGATTTCAAGGATTATGTGGACCATATCTTTGTTATGTGTCCTTTTGCCTTGGATGTGTGGAACAACGTTTGAAATTATTTTCCCTTAGAATCCATGTTGCAGGGTATCTCATGCAAAGAAGTTGGAAGAATAAGACCCAAAAAAACACATAGATCTTATGCATATCATCAGTTGGTGCATACTTATTGCAAAGTACAAGTACATCATCCAAGGAAAGAGTAAAAACTAAGAATATCACCGTTATTATCCCTAGGCATACTTTGATAAGGCATCCCTTGCTAGGGTGAGTGTGTGGTGGGGCGGGATGATGTTGTAACAAAAGGAGATTACGAACCACATAGAAAAACGCTAGTTTAGAAAAAAGAAAGATTATTTACTCTTGTTTCCAAGCTAAAAGGAATGCTACCATCTACAATTGAACCATCAATTTGATGAAATCACAATTATAACTATTTGATTTATTGTGGATGTAAAACATTATTTAAATAGAAATGCTACATCAAACAACTCTTTTGAATTTCTATTGAAAGCTATATGAGATAGATTCAACCTTAAAGAAAACAAATAGGAGTTGAGTATTCAACTCTCACTCTAGCCATATGATGTATCAAATTAATGATATATATAAGATTACAAAGTAAGTAAATTTTCAATCTTTGTAGGTAAATCGCAGCAATTTCTTACACCCAACCAACGATCCAAATCAAATTGACAATGCTCCATTATATTACTATTTCCAAAGGAATATATTTTAATTAGAACTTCACATTAAATTTTAAATGATGATCTTGCAACTTAACAATGATAATTCAGTACCATTAGTGGTTTCAATGTAATTGAATCTAGTCACAATAAATCATGACATGGAAACAATGTGCTACTTCATTTTCCCTTTTCCTATGTGCTCTCAAAAGCTCACTGGAGAATTTCTATAAATCGCATGTGGAATGCAACTTGTGACTCACTCCAGCAAACTATAAATTAAGTCAAATAAACTTCGCTTCATGACCATTGAGTATTTATCACTTCAATAACTTCAATTCCACACATAAGTATAATTACATATTAAAATTAGTTGCATTGATAGGAGATATATGAGTTTCAATACACTTAAAGAGAATAAAATGTTTGTTCTTCATTCCATCTAACACATTCCTCGAATACAATTCTACACAATCTGCCTTAATTTTCTCTCCATAGGTTTCTTCTTTATTAATATGTAGACACAAAATGGTTACATACATATTTCGTTTATATCCGAAATAGTAGGATCTAGTTGAAAAAATAGGGAGAAAAATCCTAATGAACTAATACAATTCCAACACATAATAGGTAACTTTCTACTTCATGGTAATTGCAAGCTACATTTTCCCAATAAGCGATTTATTGATACACACCTCACCATATACTAAAAAAACTTATATTTTATATAAATTTCATGGAAAATCAAGACCTTTCCTAATGCTTCTGCATCATACTCTCAGACTTCAAATTTGTCATTGCCTCTTGTCCATGAGGTTCCATTCGACTACCTATTTTCAACAATGCGGAAGATACCCAAGGTTTCTTCCTTATGTGGTTCCCCCGTTTATGCAATCCTTTAATCCATTGCTTCCATCATAGTTTCATTGGATGTAGTTGAGGTTTCGACCTTTTATCTTCAGATGGCACATGACTTTCCTAAATATATTTCTCCTAGATTAGGAAATTCATTCTTTTACTATCTAGGCAATTGAAAACCACAAAATTGGAAGGATTAATTTGAACCATCAATGTTGGATTCATTGTCTTGTGTTTGCTTTTTTCTCAAGATACCCTCCTACATTACCATTTGAAACATTGTTCCAAAACTCCTTATGCTCACTCTCCCTAAGAATTATCAACTACTACTCATTCATTTGAATTTCTTGTTTCATAACCATGTTTGCTGCCCAAAAGAACTATTTGTTTTGCAATTTTTGGTTAAACCCATTCATTAAGAATTTAATTTATAAAATTAAATAAATTATGGTAAGTTCAAGGTAGATTAGTTACCTTCAATTTTTTTGTTTCAATCTTTGTCTTATATTTTTTCTCATATTCCATAATTTTTTCATCCCTTAGTCAGCAATTTTTTCTCACTCATCAAAAGTATGCTTGGATCCACCATCTCTCTCATCCCTTCATTTTTTACTGGTTGTAACACATGCTTTCTTCCATCCTTTTCAAAAGTGTAGGTGTTGCTTCTTCCATCTTAACTCACTCTCTTGTCATACTATGAGGATTTTCGAAGCAAGACATGACAAGTATCCATCTACAAAATATCACAAAGAACTTGTTCTTATTATTTTCAAATTTGGAACTCCACTTAGTATTGGTCACTTACTAACAATTTTTGTCCCTTCTGCAACCATGAAACCTTATACAATGTAGGAGGTGGCATATTATACACCTATAATTTCTCTTCCATTTTTGTGGAAACCATATTGTGATAACTACCATTATCAACAATCAACCTGCAATATTTATCTTTTTCTTTAGAAGTTGTCCTGAATAAGATTCTTCTTTGCACTAGTTGACATACATCCTTGTCTCTTCTTGGTATCACTTGCTTCATTATTAAATCTTCTCCTTCTTATAGAACATTGATACATTATTCTCCCCACTTTGGTGTTTCAACCTAAGGTTGTATTACTTTTTCTTGTCTTCTCCTTGTAGCATTTTTTGTACAATCCCATTAATAATCACTCAATTGACTACAAGTATAACATCTCACTTATTGATATCTTCATCTTCCTCATCCTCTTAAATAATACCTTCTCCTTCTAGCATCACTAACTCTTTTTGGTTTTAATTTTGGCCTGGGCTGCTAGCTTCTCTTCTCTTCTGTTATTATTTTCCTCCCTAATGGCTTACTTTCCTTCTTTAACTCTGCTTCCTCATCAACTTTTATTCATCTTTAAATGAAACCTGATAATATTATTCAACATATCTCAATTAAATCAGACCTAGTTCATCCTAAATGTTAAATCTCAAACCACTGATATATCTGGAAACTCTCTCATGTTTTCCCTCTATGTGTCATGATCTAATGTTCACTTTATAAAATTTCTCTATATGATCCCTATTAGTCATCACATTTTCTTAATATTATGCATCTTATTAAATAAAATTAATTGATAATATTAAAGGAGGAATTTACATTCCAGTTGACTAATCATCCTATTCCATCTCTTGAGCTCTACTTTGTTCTTCAAGGTCATTTCTTCCTGCACCCTATCCCACCATAAGGTTGAATTTCATCTCACCTTTGTGATAATAAAATTAACTTGGTTCTCTTCAGGTATACTTGCATATTCAAAATGTTTGTTCAAATCATTTATCTTATCCATGAATTCTTATGGATCCAAACTTCCACTCTATGTAGGTACTTCTTCCTTTGACCCAAAGCCTCGACCAAAGATACACTTTAAAATTTGACATTTCTAGTTCTATAACTATCTCATATTACTTCTCTGCAAATTCTTCATCACTTGTATCACATGTATGATCATAATGCTCGACCTCCTCTATGGCTTCTAGCCTTCACCGATGAGTTCTCATATCTTTGTTCAACTCTTTATTTGCAACTATTAAACCTCTTCCTTAACCTCTAGCTCTTCCAACTGTAAGTTCCATGATTTGACAAACATATCAGTCATAGGGCAACTTACATTGCTTATTTTACTTGATTAAATATCTTACTACAATAATACCAGATGATGCAGCAGCCAAAGGAGATTAAGGTCCATTTGCAAAAGCTCTAGTTCAAAAAAAAAAGATGATTAACTCTTGTTTTCAAGCCAAAAAGAATCTTACCATCTACAATTGACATTATTTAAATAAAAATGTTGCATCAAAAAAATCTTTCTAATTAGCTCTCGCAACCTATATGAACTAACCTCAACCTTAAGAAAAAGACAAACAAGAGTTGGCTACTTGCCTCTTACTCCAACCATACGAAGTATCCAATCGATGATTGATATTATATTAAAAACCAATAAAACATTCTATTTTCTTACGTAAGTCATAGGCATTGATTACATCCATCCAGCAATTAAAAACAATTCTATAATGTTCCTCTATAACTGTATTTAAAAAGATAGAGCTTTAAAAAAAACTTCGCATCAAATTTTGAATGAGCAGCTTGGAACATAATGATGAGCCCCAGAAATTGGTAATTATATGGGCTCATTTTTCCTTCTAACTTAGCTTAATCCACCATTCTCATTAGTTTATTACATATTTTTTTTATTATATCTATGGTAATTGAGTGAGTTGGGTTGGTCATTATGCCATGGATTCTAATGTGTGTTTAATGCAAATTTTTGGTCAATTTTGGAGATAAGGTCAAAGATTTAACAGACAATTGACATAAATAATTCGAAGTAGACAAGGGAGAGGATTTATAGGAGGGTATCCCCCTCATTTATGCCTCCCCACTTTGAATTCTCCATCATGCAGCTCGGAGCACAAGCAACCACATCAATGCACCAAAGAGGCAGCCGAGCAAGTCGAGGATAACTTCTGTTTATCTCAAGTTTTGGGAGCCAAGCCTCCTTGATTTTAAGGAAGCTATTGGGAGCTTTAGTTGTATAAGTAGAGAGGCCTAGGGCCTCATCAGGTTGTTGGAAGTTAGTCAGATTTTCGAATTTTTGTTGCAGCTTTGCTCTACTCAACTTCAAGCTTACTTTTGTTGACAGTTTCATGTAATCCTATTATTATTTTGATAATAAAGATGAGATCCTTTTTGAGCTAGCACTGAGTTACCTCAAAGGGCTGAAGCTCTTGGGTTAGGGCCTAGTCCAAGCAGCCAAGTTCCTCTTGTCTGTATTTATATGCTTTGTTTCAGTTTATGAATTAGTTGTTGTCGGATAAATTCCTGACCTAGTTTAGAATAGGTTGCTTTTGGTGATTTAGAAGATTGTTTCCATTTTATTTTTCTGTAACAGGTTGAACAGTGATAGGAAAAAGATACAAAAATGCCATCAACAAAGACTTGACCTCCTTTCCTCCCCTTGGGACCATGAACTGAGGCCAAGAACCTCTTGCTACCAGAAAAACACATATTTTCCTTCTCCATAGGATTTGTAGTGTTGCAGTTTGTTAGAAGGTTAATGCTTTGCTTTAGATCTATTCCTCTATGCTCATTTATATCTTTACAATAAGTTCCCTTCCATGTTTTCTTTCCATGTAGCATTTCTCAGAATTTACTTTCCTAGATCAAAGTTTAGGCTAGCTTGATGCAAATTTTGTTTTTTTGTTTTTTTTATATATCTAGTTTCCTTACTTGCTTGATCTCATTGTTTGATTTTCAGTTCTCTTGTAGTAAATCTCTTCTCACAATAAGTTAGCCAATCTACCATCACAATCTCTCTTTGATCTATGTTCCATAGGTCACCCAAAGTCGCTCACAAATCTGCCTTAGTTTTCTGCACTTTTCTCATAAACTTTCCTATCTTTCCTTGAACAAGTCCAACCATATTTCTCTTTCCTGATCCTTCTTGATGAACCCTAGAAACCTTAACACATCACCGTAGCCTTCATCTACCCTTTCCACCCATTTTTCCACCTTAAAACCCTCCAAAACTGCTTTCGGCATCCTCCTGTAGACCTCCTGTAGATCCCCTACAGCCTCCTATATATTTTCCTGTAGGTGTCTTTCTGAAGTCCGATTGTAGGAAAAGCCTCCAAAAGGCCACTTGTGACCTCCTAGGACCCATCCACACCTTCCTTCACCTCTGCAAACTCCAAAGTCACCCTCCATCGCCACCTAATCGCTGCCACAGTCACAAACAAATAAATTACATGCATGACAATTTCACCTAAAAATACATAAAATCCAAAAATAATTTTTTTTTCTCGTTTGCTTCTAGAAATAGCTTGAGTAGATGTTGTTTACTTCCTAAGTAGGTAATGGCATTCATTTCATGGTTTTTCATCTCTCTTTCTACAAAAGTAGGATTAGTTGGTTAAGTAGGGTTTGCTAGGTTTACTTCACAATTCAGTCTTCTTTCTCTTTCTGCAAGTAGAGTAGCCTCTGTAGGGTAAAATTTTCTTTCTTTCATCACATATAAAGCTTCTTCTGGAATTCATAGAAGTTGGCTTGAGCTCCTAGTGATCTTGTGCCAGCTGACCAAGTGACAGCCTACAATAAGAACTAGTACTTGTGCATATAGCACCGTCGATTCCAAGTTTGTTACAAACTACTGGGTTGATAAAAGTAATGTAGGAAGCCCCACGAGTTGCAACATTATTGTTGCAATACTGGTGCTCACCACTTTTTGGCGTCATTGCCAAGGAAGCATCAGAGTATTTTGTGATTACTGCTTTCTTCTATTTTTTTATCGCAATATTCTGTTAAGTAGTTTATTTAAGCAAAAGTAGAGTAGTTGTTTATTTCAGTTTCTGCATTTCCCTGCTTTCATTTTCAATTCCTCAATTTCCATTTCAGCAAAAGTAGATTATTAATTTCCTTGCTTTCCTTTCAATTCTACAATTTCCATTTCAGCAAAAATAGATTAGTCATTTCCTTGGTTTCATTTTCAGTTCTGCAATTTCCATTTCAGCAAAAGTAGATTAGTCATTTCCTTGTTTTCAGTTCTACATTTCATTTTCTTTCCTTTTCAGTTCTGCAATTTCATTTCTGCAACTCCATTTCAGTAAAAGTAGGTTAGTAATTTCCTTGCTTCCAGTTCTGCATTTCATTTGCTTTCCTTTTGAGTTCCGCAATTTCATTTCAGCAAGTTCATTTCAGTTAGTTGCAATTTGTTTGTCCAATCAATTTCAGTTTTGTAGGTACAAGCAGTGGAAAAAAAACCAACCAAAAAGATTTCCTTTCATGCCTCGTAGGAATAGAGATAATTCAGGAAATGTTTGCCCAACACCCCCACTACTTCACACAACCAACCTTCTTCTTCTTCGGTGGCTGCAATAGAGAAAAATCCTTAGGTAACAGCTAGACATATTTGAAAAACCTATAGGGGAAGAAGAAGAAGAAAACATTCCTCTGGAACCATTGGCTGAAAACAAAAATGTTGGGAGCAGTACCTTTTCTTCCAACTCATCCATTAAAGGTGAAATTGGAAACATGTTGGATGACCTCAAGAGTAAGATGCTATAGATTCTTGCCATGCAAATGGGTACCTTACATATCAAAATAAAACAAGAGGAAGTAGGGAGGGATTTGGCCATATTTTATCCTAGATGCACCAGGAGGCATCCTCAGAACGAATGTCCATTGAAATCTATAGATGTTTGTTCAATCTGTGAAGAAAATAATTCTATAAATAAGTGTCCTTCCTTGCCTGGACTTAAAGCTGTATACCAAGGGGCCAAAGGAGCCACTGAATAGATCTATTATATAGACCAAAGGAGGCTGCATGGACCTAGACCATATCAGTAGGGGATGCAAGGGACATCTTAGGCATACTACAACCCCAACCAAGTCACATCCATACCTTCTTGCCCCCCCCCACTCATCTTTCTTGGTTCACACCTCCTCCTTGGTCCTTCACATCTCCATATCATGCCCAACCAGTGACCCACTCATTTCAAACCTATGCTCAGCCGCAACATCAGTGGAATGCATCTCCTCTAGGGTGGAGGCCCCAATACATCTCTCTTCTCGCTCTTCTGCCTCCACCACCTGCCCAACCATAAATCCATCCATATACATCTCAAATATACACTCCCACTCAACTACCTGTACCACCATTTCCAAACCCACACATTGAAATAACTCAACCCATTTACAATGCTGAGGTACAACACTTCCAAACAACTGCTCTTGAGTTCAATGGTATTCACCATAGCTCAGGAAGAGGATTGCAAAAACGAGATTATATGGATATCATTGAAGGACCATATCCAACAGAAAAAGATGCAAAAGAGAAGATCAAAGAACCATGGGCTGCACTTGATGAAGAAAAGACATCAAAATCAGAGATCGAGAGAGCTCCCTCATGGTTACCATCAAATCCTCCATGTATTCAAGAGAAAAATCAACAAAAAGAGGAAGATATGAAGGTCATGGTAGAAGAAGACATGAAGAATGATCTAGATCAATAGAAGGGCCAAGGACATCACAACTATATTGAGATATGGTTCCAGACAGTCACTAAGTTGCAACATCACTCTCTTCCTCAACTATGCTTGATCCCTTCAAAGTCATATCATTTGGTATTTGAAATCTGGATATATGTCAAAGCATACATTTCCAACCTCCACATCATTTTGTCTATCATCTCGATGTGCACATGACTCCATTGGAATTATTCTTATACTTGAAAGTGATTTTGTTTTTTAAGTAGGGTAGGGTAGAGAAAAAAAGAAAAAAAGAAAAAAATGAAAAATAAGAGAAAAATACAAATCTAAGGTGAAAGCCTCCTTGGAGATGCCTCAGATTGGCTCATTGATTGGAAACCTCCATGAGGCAGCCAATGGGTTGGAAAGAAGAAAAACAAGGAAAAAGAATAAGATCCCTGGGTGAAAACCTCGCTTGGAGGCACCCAAGGTATGCAATTAGGGTGAAAACCTCTCTAAGGCACCCTAGTTGTTCTAAAAAAAAAAAAATTAGAGAAAAGGAAAATGAAAAATGAATTTTTAGTTGTATTGCAGGTGCAGGAGGACTACAAAAGGTAACAATAGGTGCCAAGGAAGCTCTGAAACCAATAAAAGCACCTATCCTACCTTACCTCACCTTTCTCCATCATTCTTGACATTTTTTTCACCTCATTGTGCTTCTTTTTTGAAAATTGTGTTTTCTACAGTAGGCCCTGTGTTTTCTATAAGAGGTTCTTGTAGAAATTACAGAGAACCAGAAATGGATTTTAACAGTAGTTTGAGGAACAGGGAAGCTTCATTAAGGGTTTATAAATCCTCTTGCCATCTTCAAACCTCTCTTCCATCATCTCCAAGCCTGCATGACACCCCAAGCTCATTTTTCTTACTGTCCAAAAAACTACAGGATGCTCTGATGCAAAAATACATATAGCAGAATTTTTTTTTTCCCTCACTTGAAAACCATGCATCGATTTAAAAAATTATTTCATGGGGAGTTGCATATGGATGATGGTAACATGCTCAAGCAATTTCAACAAATTCTAGTGCACAGTTACCAAGAAATTGGCCTCCATCATCTTCAACCATTTTTGCATTTTCACAATATCTGTACATCCACTTAAAAAATTGTTTCATGTGGAGATGCATATGGATGATGGTAACATGCCCAAGAAATTTCAGCAAATTCCAGTGCACGGTTTCCTAGAAATTGACCTCCATCACCTTCATCCATTTCCAGTTTTTATCGAAATTCGTGCATCCATTGACCAAAAATTTTCTATGGAAGGTGCATAATGATGATAGAAACATGCTCGGAATGTTTCAGGTCAATCTAGTCTACCATTTGGAAGATATGGACAAAACAAGTCACTATCCCATTAAAATCTAGCATCACCAGCAAGAGGGTGCAAATTTGAAGGTTGAAGCAGACTCCTGAAGATGAAATCCAACCAGAGGATACATGCACAAAAAAAATAGCCACACATCAAAAAGTAGAGATCATGCAGCGAAAGAGATACAGGCATGCAACAACTGAAATAAAAGTATGCAACATCAAAAGGAACCAAAATGCCTCACAGCATGTACATTCGACTCCTAGGTAAGTGATTAACCCTCTGCTTTGCTGCATCTGCGTAATTGAAAAATATGCATAAGCAAATGAGATGGTTAGGGTTAAATGAGAAAAGGTGGCCAATTAACTACCCAACCTCATCTAGTTGACTGCACTCTTCCAGGGATGCCACCACACGTGTTCCTAGTCAACTCACAGAAAATCAGAAGGACATGTAGTGGAGGGTATACAAACTCTGATGCAATGATGGGAAGTGATTGTGGGAAATAGTCATGAGGAGTCATGATGACAAGGCAGTGAGGACCAATGGTCCAAATATGGCAACATACATTTCTGCCAACTCACCCCATCACCAGAAATATCTAAAAGAAGAAATAAGTATTCCTCCTCGAAACTCCTTCACCACCTTTTCTTTCATCTCATCCTCATCCACTTAGCTGCAGCAAGCTTTCTGTCACCATCATAGCCTCGAAACCATCATTGTCCATCACTTTCATCCATCCTCGTGCTATCGATGTTCTACAGGAGCAGCTACAGCCAATTCTACAGGAGGGGCAGTAAGTAGTTTTTAAGGAGGAAACATGAGGTTTTTGCTTGAATTCTGGCTGGAAGAGGTAGGTTTTATACATACCCACCTTGATTATTAATATGTCCAAGGAATGATATAGTCTTAAGGAGGAATTGAGCCTGTAGAGGAAGAGGAATTCCATAAAAAATTTCTATCTGTTTTCTTAAAAAAAAACATAGTTTTTCTTTGCTTTCCTATTCCTTCAAAATTCTTGTCTCCATCTCTATTTTGGGTGTTCAAAGGGGGTATAAGCAAAATGACAAGGGGATTCATGAGGAAGGAGTCCAAAAATTCAGCTAAGATCCATGAACATCCCAAAGTAGTAGCCATTTTTACCAGAGCAAATTAGATGCCATTCTTTGAAAAATTCTAAGGGTTTGATGAAGAAGTGGCTCAGGAGTTTTCCCTTTTTTTAGTCCCTCACTCAAGGACCCATGCCACTGTTACTTTGAGGGGTCTCTCCATGGAAATCACCCCAGAATTTATCAGTAGGGTTACAACCCTTCCTCTTGGATTACCTTGGAGCAAGGATGAGAAGCCAATTGGACAGACTACTAGGAAAACCTTCTTCCAATACAATGAACATCCCGTAGAAGAAAAAAATGGCATTAGGAGGACAAGCATACCTTACCCTTGGGATGAGGTCAGTTACCAAATTATCAAATATATTTGTTATGAAGTAAGGTATATCATAGTTTATGGCTACCATTTCAGACTCCTCCATGAGCTGAGATATGGCATGGACACTCCAACACCCCAGAAACTTAGAATCCCCTATTTTCTCCTATATTCCCTCAGAGATACAAGCATTAAGTTGAAGGCAGGAGGTCTAGATCAGTTGGCTCACCATGGGTTGATTAAACTATTAGTGGAAGAAGGCCTCACTACCTTCACAACCCCCATAGCATGGGAAATCTTCGGAAACATGACAGAGGAAGATGATATAAAAGCCCTCACATATGATTACAGTCCTTATGATAGTGAAGGGGAAGAGCAGCAAGGGGAAGAAAGGGAGGAAACTGAGGAAAAAACAGAGAAGGAGGAAAGTAAACCAAAGGAGGAAGAAACCAAAACATAACAAAAGGAAACAAAACCAGCAGAGATAGAGAGAAAGACAAAAGGAAAGGAACAAGGGGCAGAAAAGACAGAGGTGTCTCTCGAGACACTAGAAAGGGAGGCAACAACTGCTCTCACTACCCTCAGCACCCCAATTAAACCAAAACAAAAGAGGAAGAGGCAAACATCAATGTATTTTAGGGCTCGAAGAAACACAAGGATAAAAATAGGAAAACCAAAGCCATCTTTAACAGTGCGTATTATAATTGAAGATCCACCCATTTTCAAAGGGGAAGAATCTCCCTCTAAATCCCCCAACACATATGAAAGAGGAAGTCCCAAATCTTCCACCTGGAAGGAAAGAGTGCAACTACAGGACTCAAAGAGAGCTCTACAGAAGGCACATATTGTTCTATGGGAGACCCTGACTAAGCTATAGGAGACCAAAAAGCTTGAGAAAAGCATAGAATAATAGCCAAAGTGGAAGGAGGAAACAACAAAGACTCAAGAACTTGACCCCCAACCTACTTTGGGCTCTTACTATAATCTTCTTGAAAGGGGGAAATCATTCCATATAAATTTTCAGTCCCACTTTTCTTTGAGTTGGAAAAGGAAAGAATAAGGAGCCATGGATGGATGCAAATTGCCAAATCCAAGGGGGTAGTGGATATTGGACACATGGAGAACAATCTTAGAAAAATGGGTAGGGAGTTAAGTGTTGTAAGACATAGAGAGGCAATCACAAGAACTCACTTAGAAGTAGAAAATTAGTTGCTAAGAAGACAACTGCAAGAAAAAGAGATACAATTGGCATGCATGGCCAGCTGGTCTATGGAGGCACTGTAGTGTAGAACACTAGCAAAATCATATGGATTATACCTCAAGGACAAATGGATATAGTTACAAATCAAGACTTTGGCACAGAGAGGCACAATGCCTTTTCAGGATTATAGATAGTTCATGGACCTATGTGACCAAATCTCTTTAGAAGACAAGGCAAAAATAGTAGAGTTCTATTTGCATAACATGGCCCTCATAGATATAAATGTGTGGGACCCCAATGCTAAGCTAAGGGACCTACAACTAATGGCCATGGCATCATGGATGAATCATGAGGCATTAAGGGTAGCAGAGATAAAGAAGTTGATGACAAAGGAGCAGAATGAGCCCTTAATGGTCAGAGCTGAGCCATCAGACCCCATGGCTCTCATCAGCACACACCAGTTGCTTGCAAATACTCCTCAAATTTCCCCTAAGTAGACCAATGATCAGGCCCAAGCCATTGCACATTTTGAGGATATGGAAAGATTACTTTGGTATGACTGTATTCATGCTTGTATGAAGAGGTGGAACACACTACCACACAATTTGAAAATCAGGGAGTATCACTCCCCAACAAGGATGAAAGAAGCATTAAGGAGGGTGCCACTATACAAGCACTCTATGCAGATTTTCAAGGTGAATTAGATTGGCCTCAAATTGAGTCCCCCACTGCTGCTAGGCCTGCTAGGGGGTAGAAAAGAGGAAGAAGAGAAACAACAATGGGAGGAAGTGGACAGAAAGGTAGGATTCCATGACAAAGAAGAGGAGCTCACATCAGAAGCATGGGATTTCATGGAGGCCATCAACGCCATCAAATATGAAGAGATGGACTAAGTTGCTTAGAGGATGAACAACACCTTGAGTAGGGGGGTGATGATGAGCTCCATAAATGGGTAATTATATAGGCTCATTTTGCCTCCTAACTTAGCATAATCCACCATTCTCATTATTTTATTGCATGTTTTTTATTATATCTATGCTAATAGAATGAGTTGGGTTGCTCATTATGCCATGGAGTCTAATGTGTGTTTAATGTAGATTTTTGGTCAATTTTGGAGATAAAGTCAAAGATTTAATGGGAAATTGGCAGAAATAATTCAAAGTATACAAGGGGGAGGATTTATAGGAGGGTATCCCCCTCATTTATGACTTCCCACTTCGAGTTCTCCATCATCCAGCTCGGAGCACAAGCAACCACTTCAATGCACCAAAGAGGCAGCCGAGCAAGTGGAGGATAACTTCTGTTTATCTCAAGTTGTGGGAGCCAAGCCTCCCTAATTTTAAGGAAGTTATTGGGAGCTTCAATTGTATAAGTAGAGAGGCCTAGGGCCTCATTACGTTGTTGGAAGTTAGTAAAATTTTTGAATTTTTGTTGCAGTTTTGCTTTGCTAAACTTCGAGCTTACTTTTGTTGACAGTTTCATGTAATCCTATTATTATTTTGATAATAAATATGAGATCCCTCTTGAGCTAGAAATGAGTTACCTTAGAGGGCTGAAGCTCTTCTATTAGGGCCCAATCCAAGTAGCCAATCTCCTATTATTTGTATTTATAAGCTTTGTTTCAATTTATGAATTAGTTGCCGTCAGATAAATTTCTTTCTTGGTCTAGAATAGGTTGCTTTTGGTGATTTAGAAGGTTGTTTCCATTTCAGTTTTCTATAGCAGGTTGAATAGTGATAGGAAAAAGATGCGAAAAGGTCATCAATAGAGCCTTGGACTCCTTTCCTCTCCTTCGGACCATGAACTGAGGCCAAGACCCTCTTGCTGCCACAAAAACACAGATTTTCCTTCTCCATAGGATTTCTAGTGTTGCAGTTTGTTAGAAGGTTAATGCTTTGCTTCAGATCTATTCCACTATTCTCATTTATATATTTACAATAAGTTCCCTTGCATGTTTTCTTTCCATGTAACATTTCTCAACATTTCCTTTCCTAGATCAAAGTTTAGACTAGCTTGATACAAATTTCGTTTTTTGGATATATCTAGTTTCCTTGCTTGCTTGATCTCATTTTTTGATTTTCAGTTCTCTTGAAGTAAATCTCTTCTCACAATAAGTCAATAAATATTCCATCACCATCTCTCTTTGATCTATGTTCCATGGGTAACCAAAAGTCCCTCACAATTCTGCCTTAGTTTTCTGCACTTTTCTCATAAAGTTTCCTCTCTTTCCTTGAACAAGTCCAACCATATTTCTCTTTCTTGATCATTCTTGATGAACCCTAGACACCTTAACATATCACCCTTGCCTTCAGCTCCCTTTCCACCTACTTTCCCACATTCAAAACCTCCAAAACGTCTCTAGGCATCCTCCTGTAGATCTCCTATAGACCTCCCGTAGATCCCTGCAGCCTCCTGTAGATTTTCATGTAGGTGTCTTTTGAAGTCATTGTAGTAAAATACTCCAAAGGTCCACCTGGGACATCCTAGGACCCATAAACACTTTCCTACACCTCTGCAAACTCCAAAGTCACCCTCCATCTCCACCTAATTGCTGTCACATTCACAAAAAAATAAACTACATGCATGACAATTTCACCTAAAAATACAAAAAAATCCAAAAAGATGTTTTCTTCTCGTTTCCTTCTAGAAATAGCTTGAGTAGATTTTTTTTACTTCCTAAGTTGGTAATGGCATTCATATCATGGATTTTCATCTCTCTTTCTGCAAAAGTAGGTTTAAGGGGTTAAGTAGGGTTTGCTAGTTTTACTTCACATTTCAGTCTTCTTTCTCTTTCTGTAAGTAGAGTAGCCTCTGTAGGGTAAAATTTCCTTTCTTTCATCACATATAAAGCTTCTTCTAGAATTCATAGAAGTTGGCATGAGCTCCTAGTGATCTTGCGTCAGCTGACCAAGTGATAGCCTGTAGTAAGAACTAGTACTTGTGCATACGACACCGTCACTTCCAAGTTTATTACGAACTACCGTGTTGATAAAAGTAAAGTAGGAAGCCCCAGGAGTTACAAAATTATTGTTGTAATACTGGTGCTCACCACATAACACAGAGAATTTAACAGCATTATTTTTTTCATTGTAATTGAATCAAATCATAATAAATCATGACTTGGAAACAATGTTTTACATCGCTTTCCTTTTGCTTATGCATTCTCATAAGCTCATTGGAGAATTCATGTAAATCACATTCATAATGCAACTGGTGGCTCACTCTAACAATATAGGAATTAAGTAAAATAAATTTCCATACATGAATGCTGAGTAATTATCATTACAAAATCTTCAATTCCACAAATTTAAGTATTATTAAGCAGTATAAATTATTTTTTGGACAAAATATATGAATTTCAAGAGACTTACAAAGAGTAAAACCTTTGTTCTTCATTCCATCCAACACATTCTTGAAATACAATTCTACACACTTTTCCCTCTTAATCTTTGCGTAAGTGTCTTCTTTTTTAATATGTGGCCAAAAAATGGTTACAACCAAATTTTGTTTAGATCCACAAACTGGGATCTAGTCAACATAATAGGGAGAAAAATCCTAATGAACTAATACAATTCCAACACACATAAAGTAGTTCCCAACGTTGAGATACTTGCAAGCTACATTTGTCCAATAAACTATTTATTAAAACACACATCACCATCTATTCAATAAAAGTTTTCATGATGCTTAAGATAAGTTTTATTTCTACAAGAAAAACACTACTACAAAATTCAAAGTAGTCTAGGCAAGGGTAATAATAACTATGTAGAGTTACTTCGCCTCAAGCTTCTGATCTTGTTTTCTAATGAAGAGGTATGAAGGTAGTTATAAATTTTTGAGGACTATTTGATTAATATAAATTGGTTCAACGAGATCATCAAATGTCACAACGTAACAACCCTCCGTTGTATTTAACACTTTGTTGGCCAAAGCTAAGAAAAGCTAGGTCTGAGGTATAACAATGAAAAAATTGATTTATTATCAAAATAAGAAATAAATATAATTTAATCACTTGGAAAATGAGACACCAAGAGATGAGATTATTTCCAAATGAAATCCCTTTGGTGAATGGGAATGAATAACTCTTTCATGATAATAGTTCCAGATCAAATTCTAGATAAGCTTAATGGATTGGGAGATAAACATCCATTAAGTTACTTAGAAATTGAAGGATGCCAAGTTTAAAAAAACATAAAATCTTGTAGGAGAGAAAGACAAACTTTTATCAGGAAAAGCCTCATGAGAGAGAAAGGCGAGCTTTTCTAGGAAAATCCTAGGAAAATGGATAAAAATATTAATAAAAGTGGGACCTCGCTAAAGGAAACCATATCATGAAAGAGGGCATTAAATATCCATTCATGAGATCAACAAGGGGTATTTGATTGATGGAAATATCTCTCGTCTTAGGGGTGAACTAGAGGAAGTCAGTTCTAGGTTGGGTGGCGGTGCTCGATTTTCCATATGACATTCTCTCTGCTACTCTGGTCTGATTCAATTTCATGAGATGTTCTGTATGTTGGATCCTTACTCTTTATGTTGTTGAATATTTAATATTGTGGGTATAATTGCATTTGTTATATTTTCTTATGATATAATTGAATAATTATGCATGTGTAAATTACTGAAACTAAATTTAATCAAAGTTAAACTTTATAATGGGAGAATAGTAGGTGATTGTTAGGTTGGTTCAAGGAGGTATGTGAAAAATGGTATTGAAGCTCTATATTCAAACATTGTGGCCTTTGGACCAATCTGCCTCTGTAATATATGAATGAGTTGTAGGTCCTAAACTAGGTCGTAAGAAAATAATAGGTTACTGAAGGGGATGGTTATAAAATTGCTATAAGAAAGTCATTCCAATGAATTTTAAAGCAATTCCTAATGCCTCAAAACTAATAAAGGTTGTAGCAAAATATTAAAACAATTTATTCAGGAAAGACTTTGAAATCGAAGGTAATTTTGAACTGAGTTTTCTTTAAAATCTGTGACTTTCTTTATATCTTTAAGTTTTGCAATGGTATAGCTTGTGTCCTTAGGTTAGCTATGCCCCATGTTATCATTGTTATGCATTATGCATCATGATTTAAATTGCATCCACTGAGGCTCATTTTAGTTATGATACTTACTATTCACTATGTTTCGTATTGCATAAAACATATGTCATTAATGACTTTGACTACAACAGTAGGACTACAATCATGTTGTATGGCAGTACTAGCTATATTTTAGAACATAAGTATTGGGGTGACAACTTACCCATCGAATATGAACTTGTGATTTGTATGAAATCCATTAGTGCTTGTTTTTATCATCAAAGTAATGAAATAAAAATGCCTAATTTTATCATGTTGGATTCCCATGTTGATTCTTTCCTCCGGGATATAATGTATGCAGAGTAAATGTGAAGTGTTGATTTGGAACATGTTAAATAAATATATTAATTTAAACCTAAAATTCCACATTGGTGGATGTAGTGTAGACACTAAATAAGTGGAGTTAAAATACATATCTTAGTGACCATTGTAGGGATTTATGGAGGAGTTTTAGAAGAAGTAAAGGATTATTGTGTGCATAGATCTCTCAAGAATAGTGAGGCTCGAAGTGCTATGGGAATTATGTGTTGGGTTAAGATTAAAGGTCAATTGATATATTTTTTTCAAATATCAACATAAATAATGTATGTGTATGTAATTAACGATACTTGAATGATGGTGCATAGAATAAAATATGGGGAGGACAAATTTAATGCTCCTTTTAGTCAATGAAAGTTAATTCAAATATTATATTTATTGGTTCATATCAATAAATGTGATGAACATTTAACTTTCCCCGGTTAGGTAACTTGCCCAACAAGGTTCAACTTATTTTCCATGAATTTCTAACCTTCTATGTGACTTGAATATTATATTTTATTTTGATTCATTGATTATTTTCATATATATGGCTTAGGGCTTGCAACATGTCTCCACGTCTCACATTTTGAATGTTGCAATGGCATGTTTTCAACTCCTTCTAGCTCACACTCTCCACAAATAATAGTTCATTCTATTCATTCCTATGGATCGCAATACAATTTGTGGTTTTCATTCTCCATTTGGCAACATTGTGCTCAAAGACATTTTGATGTGGCTTGTCACGCACACAGGCAAACTCAAACAAAAAAATTCTAGAATAACTCATGCATGATGCGTCAGTTGAAATTAACACCTTTGGAGTGTTCATTGACCAACGTACATTAAAAACATGTATAAGTAAAGAATCAAAATAAATATGGCGAAAGAGCGATTTACAATAACAAGGTTACGTAAACTACTTAGGCTAAAATTTTAACTAATATATTAAATATAGACCTATATGAAATGTTAAGGGAGGAATTCCTAAAGTATTAACTTCGTCGAAAATTATGTCTCTTGATTGCAGGAACTAGCTTCTCTAATATCGAAGCATATATGGGTTATGCCTAAAAAAAGGAAGTAATCCTAAAGGCTCTAATTTATCGGGACCTTACTATTCAAGTGACTGGTCGCCACATTTTTTTTGGGGATTACAACTGAGAATAACCTCATTGATACTCCAAGAGAATGGATACATTATAGCCCTATATTACATCCATATTGTTTCTAATGAAATCTTTGAGTACTAATATTTCAACCTGCAGCAAGAGTATGTATGAATTGACCTATCCCTCTATGGTGATTGAAATGGGGTGGTGTGAATCAACCACAACTGGAATCATGTAGGTGATGAAAATATAGAGATAGACCTCCACAACACTGGTTAATTAATAGATACTTCTGCCTTTTGGAGTTAATGCTTCTACTTTTTGTTTTGAAAACCCCGCGTCATTAAGCTCAGTGGAAACATGTGATTTGAATCAAGTGACACCTTTTCAATTTGATGGTCAGATAAAAGCTCCTTTTCCACCATTGTTTCGCTTTCAATACCTCTTTTCCACATGTGTTATCCACAGATCCAGAGATGTATGAATTGTACAATTGTACAAAATATGATCTTACCCTTTGCTGTAGAATATTCTACTCTGAAAAAGCATTTGGTGTATAATGGTTATCCTCCTGGTCATGGTTATCCTTAGTTTGAATATTGTTTATCCTTCATTACACATAGTGTAATCACACTAACTTTATCTTGTCCTTGCAAGGGACATAGACGTCTAAGGAAAAGGGTATGTCAAGACTAACATTAATACCACATCTTGGGCTCCTGCAACTCTCGCCATAAAGGCATGTGGGCAGAACATCATATGGAAACATTTATTGAGATTGCAGAGAGGAGAAGAAAAAAAATGGAAGTATGGAGCAATACCCTATCGACTTCCTTCTCTCGACACCTAGTGGTGGTAGTGGGTGAAGGTCATATGCACATATTACAAAATCCTTTCATTCACTGCAGTACTTTGGGATCAAGCGCAGTTATGGTTGTGTGTTGACAGAAAGGCCAATCTCCTCTACGATGAAATTCTAAGCTTCATCCCCGAGGAATATTTTCTTCCTCTTTGTCAAAGGATTAATTCCATTCATGGTCGATTAATTTCTAACAGGACGTAGCGAGCCAAATGTGTTAGCATGCCATTATTTAAAGATTGTGTTGGCTAGTAGATGGATGGAGTTGAGTGGTTAAATGTTGTGATGGTGGTTTGAATTGGCTACAATATTGGTTTGACCATTGTATAATTGGTCACAATGTAGTGGTAAACTGTGTTCTGTTGGTCAATTTTGTTATTAGTAAGTGTGTGCCTTATGATGGGTCTTTTACCCTGAATCTATAGTTCGGATAGCATTAGAAAATTGAGGTCAAGAATTTGAGATTAACAGATGGATTATTTGAGATATTTGAGTCTGACTTATATATACCATCTTTGGTTTCAAATTTCTGTAGAATTTTACCACGAGAAGATTGAAAATGTTACTTGTTGAGTGCAATAACATGTTGATTTTGCTCAAGGCTTCGGAGTATGTTAGCCAAGTGTTGACATCTTTTTAGTTGTTCAAAGATGTTTTCTTTGTCTCGTAATTGAAAATTTGATGGTAGTTAGGATTGCAGGCGAGCTTTTTCATGAAGAACCAACTCCATTCAAATATTGACTTAATGATTGGAGAGATATATTTTGGATGGCATCACTACCAAACGAATGACTTAGTGCTTTTATCATCACGGTAGTAATTTCGCTCCTTGATGTTGCAGGAAAAATTTCAAGAGATGTGACTCTGCATTGCTTTTTTTTTTATATAATCCACCTATGCTCACAATTTAAGAAGTTTATTATTTATACACACTTCATTGTAATATTTTTACTTTATCTTAATTTTTTCAGGTCTATGTATTGAATTCATACACCATGGTGGATAGCTATAATAGAATTGTGGGAGAAGAAACCCTGTAAGGTTAGATTTGAACAAATAATTTTGCAATGTTTATATATAACATAGAAACTTGCGGTGTTGTGACGGTGTAGAGAGTAATGCAAAGAAGTGAAAATAATTAACCTGTTTATTATGCTTAATAGGTAGAAGTGGTCAACCATAAAGTGGTTACTATTTTATTGTGCCTACTTACTAAGTGTTGGCAACTATGTGCAGAATGATTTTTTATTTCATTATATGTCGTGGAATTTTTTTCGAAACTTAATTTTTTTCCAAATTCTCTTGTTATACCACAAAGTCTCTATTCCATGATTTAAAATTGGTTTAAGATACCTACACATTATAGACCTAGCTTTAACTGCTCATAATCAAGCTTGATGAGTGAACACATTTTAAATATTGTAAGGTATGATTATGGAGAGTCTGGATAATGAAATTTACTTTTTTGGTCATCATGGCTTATGAATATGAAAGTAAGTGTTGAAAGGAGAAATGGTGTATAAGGAAAGTTTCAATCCTATGGGTAACTACATGTCGATAGGTCTCCTCTTACATATTGCCATCATATTACTTTTCTCATATTAAAATTAAATTATGGGTTCACGATTGATATGCGTAGTAAGATTAGAGACATAGCTTAATAGAATGAATTTATACTTATAACATATCTTAAGGGAAGAAGCATTGAACTCTTATGAGGTAATAGGAAAACAAAAATAGATAACATAATAAGTGATATTTCTATAGATCATGGTGAACATGAAAAAATATAGACGAAATCTATATACATCTTAGGAAAGAAGTTCATGAAATTATATCAACATAGTCGAAATTATTGGGTAATTAATTGATTTCCATCCTATAATAGATTCTGAAGTTTTTCTTTAATTTTATCTATTAATGAAGTTCTCATGAAATATTGTTTAGTGCGTGAGAGACAAGTCCCTTTGCGTGGTATTCGACTATGGATTTTTTTTTTTAAATTGTCTTTCAATTTAATATATATTTTTTAATTGGTGCATCTGTATGTAATGATGCAATTCATTTTTTGATGTGGTTTTTGCCATAGGTTAAACCGTTAACTCACCCTTATGGGGAAAATGCTTGAAGTATATGCTAGTGAAAGGAACTAAACATTACCTAGTCATTACATAGAGATTCAGTAGAAACATGCATATTCTGGAACCTACAGGTTTCTTTGAGTAAAGAAATGTCTCAACAATTATAACTAAGAGATGTAATACACATCTAAACTAAACTAAAGTCAAAGTTCTGAAGTGTATGCACATATGTAATACAACTTGTTGTATACATGTTGAAGAAGACATTATAAATTAATAATTTTATGACCTTGATAAGTAGGCCAATGGGACTAGCACCCACAAGTACATATGTTGTAAATACATAATAGTAATGTAAAAGTCACTCCTAGTGCTTCTCGATTAATGGCAATAAGACAATATTAAATACAAGCTCAAGATCCCATTCCCAAGTTCACTAAAATTTCAATGTGTAAATTTTTGCAACTCAAGTATGGAAGCTAAAACATCACAACCTTGATTTCCACATCCACCCAGATAAAGATGGGATTTTTTCAATATCTCACAAATAAGAACCTTTCAAACCTGGAGCAAAAAGAGGATGCTTCTAGTAGAATGATTGTAGATATTACAAAATTACTTCTTACGAGAAGTGATAAGATAAAAATGAACTATGTGTTTCTACTATATATAAACAAAATATACATTCTTTACGAAATGAAAAATAGATTAGATATGGTGGTGCTGGATGGACTTGAAGTAGAAATAGATAAATTCAAAGAAGCCTAATGACTAACAAGAACAATAAACTAGATTAGGACTATGACTGGTCTGAATTAATTAACAATTTTTTGGTAAACCTAAAGGTTTTGCATTAATAAAGTTTAGGGTGATATAAGGACATTATTTTAGTAGTAAAATAATATATGAATTAGGTAAGGTATGTCATATAAAAGGCTCCAGGTGATGAAGAAAGAATATATGAAACCATGCAACAAGTCATTGTTAAATCATAAGATTCTTCAACCATGTTGATGGCAAAGTGGTACTCGTAATCGTGATTATTGTGTACAAATACAATTGGTTTCCATAAAATGATATCTAGCTATCTATTCAAATAAATTGACAATCGTACAATCTAAAATGCATATTTTTTACCACTATTTTCTATTAAGAAATATGAGAGACGTCTACTTATCAAATTGCATTGATAGTGTTGTCTTGTTTTGAATATGACAACGTAACAATTATTGCATAAACAATTTATTTTAGGGAATTTAGAAATTGATGCATTATATTCTACCAGGTCATGATCTAGTGTTAAAATGGGGTATTGACATGCTATTGACCTAGGCTCACACCTTGGTACACATGGTGCCTAAAAACAGATTTACCATAACAATGTTATGTAATAGATATCATTTTGGGATTCAACTGCATTAAGTAAGTCATTCACGTATGACCATTTCCATGAGAGGTAGTCGTAACTGACTAATTTCTCATGATTTTTGAATAGTTCACTTAGCACTCATTGCATCGGGTGATGCACTGCGTAAACCCCCATACTTAAATGTTATGTAAATTATGTATGATGCAAATTTAAGGAATATATTAAATATATATCTATATGGAATGTTAAGAGAGGAATTCCTAATGTATTAACTTGGTTGAAAATTATATCTCATGACTACATGCTTCGGTTTCCCTAATACTAAAGCGTATATGGGTAGTGTCTCAAAACAAAGAAGTAATCCTAAAGGCTCTCATTTATCCAAACCTTACTATTCAAGTGATTTCTCCCCAAATTTTTGTGGGGATTGCATGTGAGAACAACCTCATTGATAGCACAAGGGAATGGATGCATTATAGCCCTGTTCCTCTGTGGTTGTTGAAATGCGGTGGTGTCAATCAACCTTGTCCAGAATCGTGGAGGTCATGAAAAGGCAGAGAGAGACCTTTTGGAATTATTGCTTCTGGATTTTCTTTTCCAAAACCCCATGCCATTAAGCTCGGTGGAAACGTGTGAGTTAAAGAAAACTACACCTTTTCAATTTGATGGATGGAGAAAATATCCTTGTCAACTATTGTTTCCCTTAAAATTCCACTTTTCCACTTACTCTATCCATGGATCTGGAGATGTACGAAATATGAACTTACCCTTTGTTACAGAATCTTATACTCCACAAAAGAATTTGGAAAATAATGCTTATCCTCATGGTCATGGTTATCCCTACTTTGTATAGCATTTATCCTTCATTAAACGTAGACACATAACACTATATTTATCTTCTCCTTGCGATGGAAACATATGTTTATGGTTAAGAGTAGGTCAATACTAACATTAATACCACATCTGGGGCTCCTATTTCTCTCACCATAGAGGCCTGTGGGAGGACGTCGTATGGAAATATATACCAGGATGGTAGAGAGGAGTAGAAAAACAAGGAAGTATGGAGCACAACCGCACTGAGTTTCTTCTCTCGACGCTGAGTGGTGGTAGTAGGCGAGGGTCATATGCATGGATTACGAAATCCCTCGCTTCACTACAGTACTCTATCATCAAGTGTGGTTACAGTTGTGTGTTGATAAAAGGGATGATGTCCTCTACGATGAAATTTTAAGCAGTAATCATTAGCGTGCCATTATTTAAAGAATGTGTTGACTAATAGAGCGACAGAGTTGAGTGGTTAATTCCACAACGTTGATCTGAATTGGCTACAATAGTGGTTCGACTATTGTTGAATTGGTGGAAATGTTGTGGTTAACTGCTTTCTATTGGTCAATGTTGTTATTAATAATTGTGTGCCTTATGATCAGTCTTTTACCCTGAATCTATAGTTGGAGTAGCATTAGAAAATGGAGGACAAAAATTAGAGTCTAAACATGAATTATTTGAGATATTTGAGTCTGATTTATATATACACTCTTTGGTTTAAATTTTTTGTAGAATCTTACCACTAGAATATTGAAAGTGTTACCTTCTAATTGCAAGAACATGTTGATTTGGCTCAAAGGTGCGGAGTATGCTCACCAAGTGTTGACATTTTTTTAGTTGTTCAAAGATGTTTTCTTTGTCTTGCATTGGGAAACTTGATGGCAGTTGGGATTGCAGGCTGGATTCATGACGAGGCACATCCATGCAAGCCTTCACTTAATAATTGAAGGGAAATATTCTTGATGAAATCACTACCAAACAACTAAATTAGTGCTTTTATCATCACAATAATAATTTCATTTCTTATTGTTGCAGGCAAAATTTCGAGGGATACGACTGTGCATTTCTTTTTTTTTATAGGCCACCTTTCCTCGCAGTAAAACAAGTTTATTCTTTATATGCACTTCATAGTAACATTTTTACTTTATATTAAATTTCTCAAGTCTATGTATTGTATTCACGCACCATGATGGATAACTATAATAGCACTAGCCGAGAGGAAATCCTATTAGGTTAGATTTGAACAAAAAATTTGCAATATTGTTATATAACATAGACTTTCACAGTATTGTGATGGAGTAGAGAGTAATGCAAAGAAGTGAAAACAATTACCATTTTGATTATGTTCAATAGGTAGAATCGGTCAACAATAAAGGGGTTATAGTTTTGTTGTGCCTACTTATTAAGTGTTGGGAATTATGTGCAGATTAATCTTTTATTTCATTTTTTTTTGTGGAATTCTTTTCCAAACTTAAGTTCTTGTCAAATTCTCTTGTGATGGAAGAAATTCTCTATTCCATGACTTAAAATTGGTTTAAGATACCTACACATGATAGACCTAGCTTTAGATTCTCATAGTCGAGCTTGATGAATGAACACATTTGAAACAATTGTAAGTTATGATTATGGAGAGTTTGGTTGATGAAATTTAGTGGTGTCGTCATCAAGGCTTATGAATATGAAAGCAAGTGTGTTGGCTTGTTGGGGCTTGACCTAGGTTCAAAGGTAATTTAGCCAAACAAATCCCGGTAATATTGGCCCTTTCAGCAACAGGCCATGGAGAGTGGATTGAGGTCTCACCTGAAGTAGTATGGGAGGGTGCTACAACCAAATTTCCACACCCTGGAGATGTCTGATGGTTTCAAGTGGTCCGTGGTTCCACCCCGCATGTTGCTACACGCACTTTCCCATACCTCACAGCCTTAGATGTTTCCTTTGAACAACCCTATGCAGGGGCCGAACAATGTTCTTACCCAAGTCCTTACTAGCAACCTGATCATAGTTGACTAACTTAGCTTATTTGCATGCTTTCAGTTATACTTACAACATTCACAATTCATACAAGTGCGCACAATAAATAAATAGTATAATTGCAAATGATATCAACCATGTAATACTCAAAATAGATGCACAAAATTGGTAACAAAACCTTTCTTTATTAATCTATTTTCTGGTTACAGACTCTACTCTACCCTACGCACTCATTTTTAGGGGTCCGCGCACTTAGCTGCGTACTCTTCTAGGCCTCTGCGCACTTATCTGCAAAGCCTATTCCTACTACTATGACTCAAGACACACTTAGACTCTTCCTCTATGCTTCACTCTTCCTTTCCTCTCCTATCTTTTACACTTAGAGCTTCACTCTATTTATACAATCCCATGGCCCATGAACCATGGGTAGGCCAACATTACATTCAACACTTAGGGTGGACAACCCTATGACTCTAACATGCATTCCATGCCCACAATTCACGAGGCTTTACAATAATATTACTCAAAACTTGGGCTTTGAGCCCCAAAACATGTTGTGGGAGGATTCCATGCCCAACAGAACCCCAACACAAACATCGTGACTCACCCTCGCGTCACTCTATTAGAGGGACGATCTTGGCGCGAAGTCCATCCAACTATTCTCGTACGGTGCTGATGTTAGTAGCGCACTAAGTTGCTGCTTGCTGAACATGTTGCATCCTCTGTTCTGAGACCTCCATGGCCGATGTGCTTTCCTGCATTCGCGTATGCATCCCCTGAATGTGCGCGAGCTTCCCTTCAATATTCATCGTGATTATGGATGCCTCGTCAATCCATGGCTAAACATGTGCTTTGAGAACTACTTCCTTATGTCACGTTGCATCTACCTCCTCCTTCAATGGCTTGGCTTGCGGCATCCTCACAAGGCTCTGAGTGAGGACTATTGTTTGCATAGTTCTTCTGATGATGTCATACTACTGTTGGAGTTTGTATGCCTCTGTCTCAAGCCGTTGGATATTGGGGTCCTCCTGCAAATTTATGAGGACCTCAAGTGCCTGTTCCAACATGTCAATATTGTCATGCACTGCACCTCCAATTTCTTCCATCCCTACTACAATAGCGTTAACGTGCTGTTCTCAAACATCTGGGGGAGTGGAAGGTTGCACCTTCAACTACAGCTTAGTGATGTGAAGATTCAGCTCCAACTGAACCTTTTTCGTCTCTTCTCTCGCGCTGCAGACTGCACTTGACAAATTGTGGATCCACACTTCTACCGGTAGATCTACTGCAATGGCTAGCTCTGGGATGTGTCGATAAGCATCATCTACCATGTGCACCAAATGTTGATTCTACGACACTAACTTGTCGCGCTGCAAACTAAGTTGTTCTATGTTTATTTTCTACTTGCTAAGAACCTAGATCACGCGTCTCTCCTTGGCCTGTAACTCTGCCATTATCCCATCCTGTAACTGATACAACATTTCCCAAATAAGGGTAGCCAGGTTGAGGCCAAGGTCTTTCATCATGCTAAGCAACAACTGATCCATTGTACTAAACGACACTAGAGCTCCCTCTAGCAACACTATTTCATTTTCCATCCTTACACGCAACATCTGCTCTGCTGCAGAAGTTCCGGCTACGACCGTGTGTTGACAAGGTGCCTTCCTAAGGGGGTTGCACCTATAACTCCTGCAGTTATGCCCTGAGGGCCACCAACATAGTCTAGCTCTCCTACATGAACTCCTGAAGTGTTTCACCTTTGACATCACAAACCGTCTCGTCAATGTCATGGAGATCACCTTCGGTTAAGGTGATCAGGTCAACGACCAACCTCGAGGCCTTGACCTTCTTCCTTGTGCCCGATCTTTCTGCGATGCACGAGTGCTTTAAATGGGTGAATGTGGCCCTTGGGTCCGCACTCCCTTCTACTATTTCTATTTCTTCTACCTCCTACCCTGAGGACGCTGCTTGGCCCTCGTCTGCCTGTGCTGTTGCTGCGTCTATTTTTGCGGCCATGTTATGCTTTGTGGCTTTCTATACTACTTTGTGAACTGCCCTTTCCTCAGCTACTGTTTTTCTGTTCTGCCTTTCTCTTCTAATTAAGTGATGCGCAGCTTAGCATCATCCTCTTTCCTCTGGCTTGCCACCTTCTCCAGTTCTTGCAAGTCTGGAGTGTGCCATTCAGGAGGCCATGTCTCCAAGATAGTAAGAATTGCGTCGTTAGTGGCTACAAACAATAGCTTCATTCACTACTTCGCTGGATCCTTTTGCACCGTGATATAGATGTTGTGCATATCAGCTTTGAAGTATACAAAACTCTGCAGACTATTGTACACTATAGGTGACAAGCACGGCGTCCTATTAATCCACATCTGGATGCTCGCCTCCATGGCCACCCAAATTTTTTTTATGTCACGGATCCATTTTTCATGCTTGATGGCCTAGAGCGAAGCGTACTTCGCAGCCTCTGGTAACTCTTTGTCATTGTTGGGGAACTAACTATCCTCTAGTTGTTATCCCACTACTAGAAATATGGATAATAGAAACCACACATAGTGGAAGGTCTTACCCTACTCCTGGGCTTCACAACAGTTTATCAAAAATTCCTCGTAGATGAATTCGGCCTAGTTGAATTGGACCCCCTCCATGCACTTCTCAGGCAGCACAACCACCGGCGCCGGTACCTTATCGTCGCGATACTTCCTCATTACTTTGTCGGTTAGGAGTTGGGTTGCTATGTGCACCACTTTGTCCTTGATGGTGGAGATGACGTAGCCACTCTTCTTCTTCTCCAGCTTTCCCTCAAATACAATGCCATCAGGGAAGAGCGGGTCTAGAGTGAGCTTTTCGTTTCATCTAGGTCCTTCGGCACTTTGGTTTTCCCTTTTTGTGGAGGGACATACTCTGGTAGTTTTGTTGTAGAGTGCAATGGTTGGATATCCTCCTCCATGTCTTCTTCTTCCTCTACTGTAGCAATTAGGGCCTACAAGTATTCTTCTTCCTCGTCTATTTCTATCATGACTACCTTCCCCTTCTCTTCCATGGATAGTTTTCTATGTCATAAATTCCTTGGGGACATGCGTACTGGACCCATTGCCTATTTATCCTTCTTGGGCCTTAGTGTTCGCAGTGATTTGGGGATTTCTGTCACCACCCTAGTGCCTTCTAGAACATCCTCCACCATGTGGGTCTGCGTGGCTTCGCCGATGGGTACCTCTTCAATTCACAACCCATCCTTAGTAGCCGTCATCCTTTCTAGGTCGTAATCTATCTCTCGCGAACTTAAGGGCTCAATTATCACTTAACTCTCAATGCTCTATGCTCTGCTGAAGTGCTCAATTCTCAAATGACCAAGTGTTTTCCATTGGCTAGCCTTTTGAGTTTTATAGTGCCTTTTGAATTTGAATTTGACCATTCCCCCTAATTTCGGTCCATTAATGCTTTATTGGTGGTAGATTTTCCCAGATCTTGCCCATAACTTGTGCCTTAAATGCCCGTCGTCCACTCCATTTGGCCTCAAATCAAACATACCATAGTGAATAGTGACATTAGTGGTCACTTCCTAGCTGACCCGCACGACAGCGTAGCTGTCCATGGGCAATCATGAACCCTGTGACGTTCTGATTCTACATGCATCTCCAATATTGTGCAGCTCCCAGGAAGAATATTTTATAGTCCGGCCTGTGCAAGTTGTCATATCTATGGGTTCTATTACACGCGGACTCATCTTTGCATGCTCAACAGGGACTACATCCTCTACTTCATACTTCAGCTTCGGAAAAGCTTGCATGGTCAAAGTTTTGCACATGGTCCTATAAGCCCATACAAACGCTGGTACGCACAGGTCCTAGTCGGTGCGTCGCACATGGTGGACCATGTTCAACACTTCACACACCTTGTCAAAGGCTTCACTATGTATGATTTTTGGTGCGCTAGGTTGTATCATACTTCTTTGTTCGTGCACTTGTCTTGCCTGCTTTTGCTTGTTGTTCCTATTTCTTATCATGAGAGCAGTGTGCGTTCACGCAGGTTGCATACCATATGCCTGTACCCATCTGGAAAGGTGGGTGCGTAGGCTGTTTTGTCCATCATGCATATCATCCATCTGCATATGAGGCTTCCCAAATTGTAAGTACATCAGCGCCAGTCCCCGAGACTCTGTTGGTGCGTACCCCACCACCTTGCAAGTGTAGCGCATAGTGCCCATTTCAGAGCATCAAACCACTGTTGTTTTGGTAATTCTTTTTTAAATTTGTTCTAGAATTCATCCATTGCTATCAACCCATCATACCCAGGAATATTTCTTACCTCAATTGTCATGCAACATAGCGATCTTACCATCATGTTGCAATTGAGGCTGGTTACCTTGTGTAACCAGTTTTGCCATCGTTCTATTTCCTCATTTAAATCTGATGTGTATGAGCTTTCATGCTCCCATGAAATCTGACCATCCGTTGTAGGATTCACCCAATCTTGTTCCCGAGTGGTTATCTTGTAGATACAGTCTAAATCGTCATCATTATCATCATCGTGCACCCGTTTTGTGTAGCGCAATCCTTCCGCAGGGTCTAAAGGTACCACTACCTGTAGTGACTTTTCCTCAAAAATCTTTTTGTGCTTCTTTATATTTATCACCCCCTTCATATCAATGGCCCAATCGATTCCCAATAGCTTGAGATAGGGATTGTTGTCATTGAAAATTGCTATCACCTCGAAATCTACAAGCGTGCTCGCACCTTCGATGTTTACCATTATTCCGTGCAATCTTCCCATTGTTAGGATCTTCTGTTGGTTCTCCATTCAAAATTGAATAGGGGACAATTGCAAAGTGGGCCTACCCATATGCTCCCATGTTTTCCTTGGTAGTACATTCACGTTTGATCCTAGATCCAAAATTATTTGATCCATTTCATACTCCCCGATTTGTATAGTCAATCTCATTTCCCTTCTTGTTCGCGATGTGTGCTTTCCGAGCTTTTGGACTACATGCGATTCTCTCGACCCAACACACTTAGTGATAAGTTTATCCCTTCACTACTTTGCTGTCACGTAGTACCTTCATACATATCTCCAGAAAGGTAGTGATCAATGGAGGATCCTTCTCCATCTCTAGTTGATCCTTACTACCTGAAGTGGAGGCCTCTGTGAAGCTCTTCTTAGCTTCGATGAATGTCTCCTTTGCACACCCCAAATAAAATTCAAGTTCCTTTGTAGGAGCCTTGCGAACCCACACACTTTCTTCAGGTTGCTTACCTTTGTCATCTCCTGTCATGATACCACTTTGGAGCACTATGTTTACATTCGGGTCCTCTTCATCATTTGCAAATTCTGAGTTAGGGGAGGCTAGAGTATCCCTTTAACACACAGCTTCGCTATCAATGTAGGGTAGTCGTCCATCTCATGATCAAACTAAGTACACTATAAACATGATTCTCTTGTTGCTTTTGTACAATCACTGGCATAATGCCCCGGCCCTCCGCAATTGTAACAAATTAGCTATTCATGACCCCTTCCTTGTCCCATTCCACCTCGACCTCATCCATGCCCCTCAAATCCAGTGTGTACCATCCCTGTAGTTGGATCGAGGGCTCTTGTTTTGGTCTACACTCTGTAGGTAGGAGTTTGATCCATCATCAGCTCATAACATCTGTAGGTGTGCTCATCATTTCCTACCAACCTGCAGAAATTACAAAACAATTGTCGGGACATTTGTGTATACTTCTGTAATAGGTGACAGTTATCCGTAGCATGTTTTCTTCCTATATGAAAATTCACACACCATAATGTAGGTTCCGTGCTTGCTCTTGCTTATGCCTTTGGTCTTAATGGCATCAGCCCTCCTCCTGCCAAGTAATTCATGAAGACTAGACAATGGTCCTTGTCTTACCCCTGGACTTTGCATTTTATGCACCATACCTCCTCGTGCGATTTTGGGCAAGTTGTCCTGTCCTGTTTCAAACTCTACATTTCCAGACACAAATTTTGCAGTTGCGCATGGATTTGTTGGACTCCCAGGCTTAGATCTTGTATTGGGGTCTCGTGCAGTCTCATTGCAATCTCCCAAGCCTTGGCCTGGGTGGATAACGTCTGCTACAATAACGTCGTCCTTAAATGCGGCGTCAGTGATGCTAAAAACCATGTGCAGTGTTGTCCATCCATCAAGGTCATGTTGGCTTCACGAATCATAGTCTTTAGTATCTGATCCAGATCCCATGGGGTCTCACCTGGAAGCATCACAATTTCCTTAAACCCCATAATTGTTTGTGTCTCCGACTTTGGCCTACTAAATTCCCTATTTAGCACAACTTGGATATCTACAATCCTCACCATTGAATGGTCATTAGAATGCTTAATGTACCATGTTAATGCACAATCCTACAAAGTAATTACCAACGTTTCCTTCTTCATATTGTCATCCACGACTACTTGTGCTTCCCATACAGCTTTTACTATGAACCAAAATTGGTTCGGGTCTTTGTTCCCTATTACTCTAAATACTGACAATTTTATTGCACTTGACATATTGAAATATGGTGGTGGCGGAGGTGGTGTGGGCAGAGATGGATGTGATGATGGTGAGACTGGTGGTGTAGGTGGAGGTAGTATGTGCAAAATTCATTGCCTTATCAGACTGATCGCGCTTCTCGAAGAAACTTTCACGAGCTCTTCTTTGTAGAAATTTCACCTGTAGAACAAACCGATATATGCAATGTCCTAAAGCATAATACTTGTTCTACTTCTACAAAACATTAAGCGGAAGCATAATCGAATTCATGAGCAACATCAAGTAGAAACGTGCATAACTGATCAAGAGAAATAATCAACCATAACACAAGATATATCATCGGGGAAAGCACTAGCATAAAACCCCTATCTGTATTATCAATCAAGTGGAGATCCTCAACAACATACAAAAAGAATCAGCTCAATAACTATCCTGCTCTCTCTGTAATCAAAAGATCTTTATGATCTTCAATCATAAGATGAAAATCATGGACTACCTAGGCCTCAATATATAAGCCAAAAGTCCTCCAAGCTCCTATAATAGATCCTTCTCCATGCTAGGAATACTTACTAGAAATATCCAAGCATCTGATAGTACATTGTCCCACATCTGATCTCAACTGGGTCTCTGATAGAATTAACATGCAACAATTATCCATGAGTAAATTCTCAGTTATCTAAAATAATAGTTGTCACATGCATGCAAGCATTAACAAACTATATTTTATTATTTTAACAACTTGTTAAAATAATCTAACTGGACTTGACTAGTTCGAACGAAGTCCACTGATTCTCTCATTATAGAACTCATACTTAATTCCTCAATCAGTGGGACAACTCATGTGCATTCTCACAAAGACTTCAAATTTGAATTTCCTTAACTAATTAACTCAACTGAATTAAATAATTAATATTTCCAACTACTGTTAAGACCAAAATTAATTTTTCTTCCTATAGATAAACTAGGGACTGCTATAAATAAGAAGAGACCCAGAAATGATATTTTTAGAACTTTCTATTTTTAGCAGTTTCACCTCTCACCCAATGTGGCCAATGACCTCACTGACCAAACTACTATTTTTAGACATGCTATTTTTAGCAGGTCTATTTTTAGCACATTCTAAATTTAGCATTTCTTGTTGCACAATTTTCAACATTCTTCACATTCCCACCACGGTGAAGTCAAGGGATTATTTTCTGTTTCTGCACTACCTTTGTTTCTGTAGATCCTCCCACTTTGCGTAGTCCCAAACATCAATTTATTTCGATAAACCACTTTTCACACAATAGCATTTTAATCCAAGTGTTCAATGATTTAATGTACTTACCTCGCGGTCCCTTGAGGAAGCGTCGTTCCGCCTTGCTATAGTTAACGGTCGTATCTACTGCGAACTCGGTGATAAACCCTCCTATAATTCGATCGAGCCAATGGTCGACATCGTGCTTGACCTTATCCTCCGATGCTTCTAGTCTGTGCACCAATTTTGGAGTCCACACAATCAGTTTGTCGAGTCTACACCTTTCCTGATTGTCTACTAGCTTTGCGATCCACTCATATAACTCAGTGGGGAAGGATGCAAAGGAAATTTTGTGGATTTCTGTATATAAGTAGTGCTCCAACCACTGTTCTTTGATACTCATGGATTCCTGTTTTCCTGTGCCGCAAACTCGTGAATTTTTCTATCCAACAACCCTTCAGTTTACTTCTTTGTTGGATTCCAGTGACACGACATCAAACATCCCTTATGCAAATTCTGGTCCTAGCCACATAACCATTTGTTAGCCTATTCGAGCCTGACCCAGGTCCAGAGGTGATTTAGCCAAACAAATCCTGGTACTCATGGCCCTTTTGGCAACAGTCTCTGGAGCACAGACTGAGGTCTCACCCGAAGTAGTATGGGAGAGTGCTAGAACTAGGTTTCCGCACCCTGGAGATGTTTGATGGTTTCAGGTGGTCCGCGGTTTGACCCTGTGCGCATGTTGCTAAGTGCAATTGCCCATACCTCGCAGCTTGAGATGCTGCCTTCGCACAACCCTATTCAGGGGACGAACAATGTTCTTACCCAAGTCCTTACTAGCAACCTAATATTAGTTGAGTAAGTTAGTTTATTTGTATGCTCTCAGTTATACTTACAACATTCACAATTCATACAAGTGTGCGTAGTAAATAAACAATATAATTTCAAATGATATCAAACATGCAATACTCATAACAGATGAACAAAATTGGTAACAAAACCTTTCTTTATTAATCTCTTTTTTGGTTACAAACTTTACTCTACCCTGCACACTCAGCTGTAGGGGTCCGCAGACTCAGCTGTGGACTCTACTAGTCCTCTGCGCACTCAGCTGCAGAGCCTCTTCCTACTACTACGACCCAAGACACACTTAGACTCTTCCTTTATGCTTTGCTCTTCCTTTCTTCTCCTATATTATACACTTAGAGCTTCACTCTATTTATAGAATCCCATGGTTCGCGGATCATGGGTAGGCCGACATTACATTCAACACTTAGGGCAGACAACCCTATGTCTCTAACATACATTCCGCACCTGCAATTCATGGGGATTTACAATAATATTACTCAAAACTTGGGCTTTGAGCCCCAAAACATGCTGTGGGGGGATTCCATGCCCAACAAAGTCTTGAAATAAGTAATGGTGGATAAGGAAAGTTTGAATTCTATGGGTAACTGCATGCCGATAGGTCTCTTATTACATACTCTTGTCATATTACTTTTCTCATATTAAAATTAAATTATGGTTTGCAAGATTTCTATGCATAGTATAATCAAATACATAGGATAATAGAATGAAGTTATACTTATAAGAGATATTAAAGGAAGAAGCATTGAACTCTTATGAGGTAATGGGAAAACAAGAATAGATAAAATAATAAGTGATCTTTCCATAGATCATGGTGAACACGAAAAAATATAGATGGAATCTATATACATGTCAGCAAATAAGTTCATGAAATTTTATCAAAAAAAGCCAAAATTTATGGATAATTAATTGATTTCCATCCTAGAATAGATTCAGAAGGTTTTCTTTGATTGTATATATTCATGAAGTTCCCATGAAATATCATTAAGTTCATGAAATACAAGTCCCTGTTTGTTGTATGAAACTATGGATTTTATTTTAATTTTTGTTTGAATTTAATATTTTATTTTCATTGGTGCATCTACACGTAATGATGGAGTTCATTTTTTGATATGGTTTTGGCCATTGTCTGAACCGTTAACTCACCCTTATGGGGAAAACGCTTCAAATATACACTACAGAAAGGAACTAAACCTTACCAGATTATTACTCAGATATTCAGTAGCAACATGCATAGTTTGGAACGTACATGTTTCTTTGAGTAAGGAAATATCTCAATAATTATAACTAAGAGATATAAGAGGCATCTAAATGTAACTAAGGTCATAGTTGTGAAGTGTCTGCACACGTGTAATACAACTCACTATATACATGTTGAAGAAGAAATTACACATTAATAATTTTATGACCTTCATAAGTAGGTCAATTGGAGTGGCAGACAAAAGTATATATGGTGTAAATACATAATAGGAATGTAAAAGAAGCTCCTAGTGCTTCTTGATTAATAGTAGTGACACAATATTAAATACAAACTCAAGAGCAAATTCCCAAGTGTTAACGCCCAGGTTGTTCCCTATGACTCCCAAGGGAATACGGCCGGGGTAACCACTAACCAATCTTTGGATTACAGCTTCTAGCCTAGCTATAATTAGAGAGGGCTCTCTCTGTAAGGTTTGTAATTGTTTTAATTGAGTTTTAGGCTAGATATGAAGTAAATGTTTGTTTGTTTTTTGTGTTTGGTTGGGGGGATGTTTTCTGATAGTTTTGAAATGTTCTATGTAGATGGACTAATCCATTGGGCGATGGGGTCTGTAGCTATTGTTTCCTTGAGATCCTGGATTAAGTGCAGCTGGAATTACAGGGCCTGTATGTATTTCATAAAACAAACTGTAAATTGTGAGGGTGAAATGAGAATCAACTAGTAAAGAGCATTTAAGAATTCTTCACTGAGCTGGGATGTGAGAAAGGGATCTATTACTTAGGAGCATTACCTGAATTCTTGAAACAATAGATTACTGTGATGATATAGTGTGAAAGGTAGCATTTAAGAATTACTCTTTCATTACCATAACTGAAGAAAATACTTGTAATAGCTTAGATTGAGCTCAGGGTAATCAATGATTAAATCCTGAGACTATTCTTTTTCCTTGCTATTTAGATATTTAATACATGGAAAACATGAATGATATATGAAAGATAACAAACATATAACAAAGAGTAACAAGAAAACTTATTGAGACATGAAATACGCAGGAATCCTGCAACATTCAGCCATACACCAGCAAGACATCAAGAGACACAATGCTTCGGAAATCCCATCATCCTTTGTATTAGTTGTCTGAAGATTTACAATAGGAGAGTTACAGAATAGATATCAAGAGATCTCTTCCATCCAGAGTCCAACCCCTGCTCACAAATGCGAGGGGAAATATATAGAAGTCTATTACAAAATATCTCAGGCATTGAGTCATCTGAGAGGGAAAATATCTTCTTTTACTCATACAGGGCTTGCAGATGAGAAGCTATTACAATCTTAAATGAATTATAAATGCTCTTAACTCCTGTCAGAGCAATTTTGACCCTTGGGGCTCACAGAGTCGGTTGAGCACTTTGACATAACTGTTGAGTGACGTGTCTGTGCAGTTGTAGCTTCCTGTGTCTTCTTGGCCCTGTCACCTATGACTGCTGATGCTGCTATTGTGGCCGAGTACCTGTGCTGAGTTGGCTCAGCCTCTGTCTGCATACCTGCTGATGTGTCTTTGTCCTGCTGTGTATGAGATTTAAAATATTTTCAAAGACAAAAATCACAATTACTGACTTTGGTTTAACAGTAATCGTATCAACTCTTCCCATGTATCTGATGAAGGCAACTGATGTTTCAAAATTGACCCCATGGTCTCATCAGCCTTTGTATATTTATAAAAATGAGGGGGCTCATCAAATAAATGTGCTATTTCATTCCTAATAAAAAATAGATTATCCACTCTATCAAAAAGAATCTGCCCTGTTACTGGGCCTGCTTCTGATGATGCACTAGATGCTTCTGAAATCTGTGTTGATGCAAAATTGCTTACTCTCTTGACATACTTCTCATGGGAGAGTAATTTTCCTGATGGATCCAATGGGCTGGGGAGCCCCCTGTTCTGCAAAGCCATAAACCTGTTCTGAAATTTATTAATATCAGCTTGCATGTCCTGGGTTCTTCTTTCCAGGGTCTGAATCAGGTTTCTCAATGTCAGGACTCTTCTGATTAGGGAGATGGTCTCTGTCCTGTTTCCAATCCCCATTCTTACCAGTTGGGAGCTTGTCCTATAGTTCAGCACGTCTATCATCTTAGTGGCAATCTCAGGCATGCTGCCTAGAGATGCCCTTGCCCTCTACATTTCTTTACGTGCTCTTCTAATGAGTGCTACTTGCTCATATATAGCCTCAATATACTCCCATTGGTTTGTTATAGACTGGCCAATGTTGCCCCAGATGACCCTCTTAAGCTCTGATGTGACTTTATCCAGTGTGAGCTCTTTTTCTAGCTCAGCAATCCTCTTCTTGAGGGCCTTTACCTCCCTCTCTCTCTCAGCTACATTTTCTTTTGACTTGTCATATTTTTCATTTATTTTTGCCAGACTATCCTGGGCTTGGCTCAGCTCAGACATCTGGGACTCCAGTACCTGTATTTCTTTCCTCAGCTTCTGCATGTCCAGGCTTTCAGCCTGCTCTGTTGTTGGTGCTGAGGTGGTTGGTGCTGAGGTATCTGGGGCTTCTTGTTGCACTTGTTGGCTGGGAGGCGCAGTGTCTTGAGGGGTTTCCTCAATTTTTATTGTTTCTGGAGGTGGCTGTGAGGTTTGCCCTACCTCCTTCTGCTGCAATGCTGCTTCTAGTGTGGCCTCTGACTCCTGCAACTTTTCTTGCGTTTGAATGAGCTCCTTGTATAATGTCATTAATAGGGAAGCTGCATCCTTTTCTTGCCTCTGCTGGGCAACCTCTTCTGTTTGTGGGTGAAGAGTTGGTGGGATTTTTAATTTCTTTTTTATTGCTGCCATATCAGCATCCCTTAGCCTGAGGACTTCTTGCATAGCCTTAACATCATTGGGATCATACCCAAACTCTATTATAATCTCCTCCAAGGCTTTGATTCTGTTGTCCTTAGCTTGAGAGGAAGCCTTTTCCAACTCAAGCTGTGCAGCAGTATGGTTCAAGCTATTTTACATCCTGTAGTTGACTAAGGTCTTATCAGCCAAGGTGGCATAGACCATCTCACCCGTCTGTTTATGGAGCTCAATCTGATCCATTGGGTGGATGTCTTTTGATAGGACCTCCAGATTGGTCCTGATGTAGTCTGCAGCTGTTTGTGGTTGCTGCACTGTTGGTGTGAAGTGGCTCATTGTCATCTTCCCCTCCTGCACATCAAATGCAGACATGAGCCTTTGTTGGTTTGTAGGAGCCATGTTCAGCAGGTGATTGTAGAGCTGAATTTTTATTGGTTCACTCCTTCTCTTGACATCTTTGAACTGCTGTTTAATTCTTTTTCTTGTTCCCTTCTTCTGTCCTGAGGAGCTTACTTCTCCTAATGCTTCCTTGTCTTGCTCCTGTTGCAAGGAGCTGGCAGAGGCTTCCATGCTTGGCATTTCCTCTTCTGAGAAGGGATTTAATCTTTGTCTCTTCTCTGGCGATTCAGTGAGGGGGCTCTCCCTTTCTCTTTTTCTGCTTACGTCCTCCCTTTGAGGGGTTTGGAGGACGGAGGAGTCAACCCTAGAATCCTGCCTTGGAGGTGCCATTGGTGTTGTCTGTTCTTTGGTGGCCATTTGGGCCTCTGTTGTTTGTTTCTGCTGACCCTGTTGGTCTTTTTGCTGTTGTTCTTGTTGGAGTTGCTGATCTTGACCCTGTTGGTCCTGTGGCTCTTCCATCACCTTTTCTTTACCCTTGCTCTGCTCTTGGTCTGTGGTTTGTGCTGCCCCTTGATGTGTTGTAGAAGATGAAGCAGCTGCTCCTTCTTGAGGCTTTGGCAGAGTAAGTACCTGAGAAGGAGATTCTAAGTCAGCCATTTTCAACAAATGCCTTTTAGCTCTTTCAACTAGTTCTTCCTGAGTGATTGGCTCTTCTAGTGTGTTTCTTCTCCATTTTGGTTGGTTGGCATGTCTTTGAATATGGAGCATGCTCACATGCTCATAGCTGGAGAGCTTGTATTTCTGCCTTCTCAAGGATATGGAATTGTTAGGGTCATAGGGCTTCCAAAGGAAGGTTTGTTTTAGGCCAAGGCCTTCTAGTCTTCTGTCGGCATCTCTCCAGCCTTCTCTTTTGTTTAAGACAAAGTGGCCCAGTTGATTTCTTACTTTAAGTTGTGCCTTCTTGCCCCTGCCTGCAAAGTGCACCATATCGGCATTACCAAATTTCCTGAAATATTCTAAGGCAAACAGCCTCATAGGCACATACCTGGGCAATCTGTATGGGTGCAACTCACACCCATATATTCTGATGACAGTATAGTGTTGGTAAAAGTACGAATCCCCTATGCTGTATGTAGTGGATAGTTGCAGAATCCTCTGCATCTCATCAGTCAGTCTTGGAGGTGGTGAGGTTAAGTGTAGAGACATGGCTGGATGGATGAAGAGGTCTATAAACTCGGAGTATGTGTATGGAGAGTATGTGAGGAGGTGAAAGACTGAGGTCCAGTACACTACTGACCTTGCCTTCTGCATCAGTTCTCTTGATCTCAAAGGAGAACTTCTCATGTTGGTAGTACAGGATGAGGTGGTAAATGTATGAGGTGTATCTGAACACCTTTTCTCTGGACAAGTGTAAAAATTGCTCATGTATCTTGTCTGAGATGTATGTAGCATAATCATAACAAATAGGAGTCTTGCTGGGAGAAAACATTGTCATCATCACTAATATAGTTTCCTCAATAAACTCTAGTGACTTGTACCCCAAAACTCAGCTAATCATGTATGCCAGGTCCATACCTAGCTAATTGAGATAACCATCAAAAATGGGAGGGTGCAGCACTGTGTTAGAGTTTGTGATGAATAGTTGATTCAGATTTAGGATCTGTGCTTCTGTTAATATCTTGGCTCCTTGGTTGATCAAGTCCAGCAGGGACAAGGGGACCAACTTCTTCTGGGTTTTGAACTGCAGCATTTCCCTGATAGCCTCAGGGGTTATGTAAAATACTACTGCACCTTTGGGGTCAAGCACAGCCCTCTGCATGGGGTCATAGCAGACAACACATAAGTGAATTAGGTCAGGGAACTGGTTGACCTGAGGGAGCTTGAAGATTGGGAGGGAGGACTCCCAAATGCCTAGAATATCTGTTCCATCTTTATGTCTGGCTTTGAGCTCATTTAATAGATGAATGTGGAACTTACATTTAGATGGGCTGTCCTCTGAGATTTGGTAGTCTAGGTCTGCCAAATCCTGCCACTCCAGCTCTCTCTGGGGGGCATTCAGGGGAGAAACATTGAGGGCTACTGAAGCCATTGGAGTGTCCATGTTTGCTTGGATGCTGTTTGACAGATAATAAAGGTGCTACCTAAGAAAGGAAGATTTTGAAGAATGCAGGGTTGCAAGGTAGTTTCACAGCAATTGAAATACTGTTTGGCTCTCTGCGAAGGCTATTTACCGTGTTTAGCAGACCTCTCTTTGATAATTAGGAGCAGGTTATGGACTCCGGTTCACGACTGCGCAAACGGAAAAAGGGTTTTTACTAAAAATTCAGTCTGAAATGGCTCTGCCAGTGAAATTTGACCGTTAATTCTTCAAGGGGGAGCTGGGTATGCGTGGTTTTATGGAAATTTCTTAAGCTTCTGCCGTGTTCAGGTGTTTTTAGAATTTACAGAGAAAAACCAGGTTTGCAGGGAGGTTCACGGACAAATACCTGTTTAATGGATTCCTTGGGTCGGAACAGCAGTTGGGTGCATGCTCTGACGTTCTTTGGTTGGTCTGGACTTGGTTGGTGAATTGTTCGTCGTAACGCGCATGCAGAGAGAGCAGAGGTGTTTTTTATAAAAAGTGCTAAAAAACACGTAAATTTGTCAAAATATGGCTTTTTTGGCTTATTGGCGCGCTTTTTAAATGATGTCATCATGACGTCAGCAAGTGGGTCCGGGTCGGATGACGTTAGTAGGACGTCATCAGGTGACATGGCGGCCTAAGACCGGTCCACGGGGGCGGTGAGGTCGCGGCCAGGTGGACGAATGGAGGACAGGGTGCGCGGTCGTGGCGCTGACATGGGCGTTAACATAAATGGCGACTCCGCTGGGGACATTCAGGATCTAGAGATGACTGTATATCTACCAGGAATCACACTCAAAATCTGAACATCAGTCAAGAAACCTTCAAACTGCTCCCATACAAACATTTGCAGCCTTAAGGTAGAGTTGACTCAGATATCCTTTATTCCCAATACAGATACACAGAGTCTTTCAAACTCCTGTCTAGTCCTTGCTATACAAATCTTTCAAAAAACTTAGAAAGACTAGCTTAGAAGCTGGCTCCCAAGAAGAATCTTCGGTACACTAGGGCTAATCCTGATCCCAACCCTCCTACTGTCTTTGAAAATCCTAATACAATCCCCAAACTAATTAGGAATCAGGAAAAACAAGATAACCTTGCTGACCTTAGTCCAGAGACAGTTCACCCTAACCCCATCTCCACTCCAATCAAAGTACTTTTCCATTCTACCCCTAATTCCCCTAGTTCCCCATCCACATCTCAAAGCCCTCCACCCACATCTTCTTCACCCACACATATTCCCTTAACTAACACTCTAAATCTCTCCATACATGTTACCCCTTTGGTACCCACTGTTCCTTTTGTCCTAGTTGCCCTTGTCAATCCCCAAAATCTTGTCAACATGGCTATGAGGTATGCACCTCTGCAACTACCTGCAAATCCTGTGGCCTTACCTCAAGATTACCAGGCGAAAATCTCATATTTTGACTCCACTGGCCCTTATTCTACTATTCAACATGCTAAGAGAATGCAAGATCATTTTGAAAACTATGAGATAGATGATGAGAGTGTGAGGATGAGAATCTTTGTCCAAAGCTTGACAGATGATGTTCGAACTTGGTTCAGATCACTTCCTGCAAATACCATCACCACCCCTGATGAGATTTACCAATCCTTCACAAACAGATGGGAGAAAAAGAAAGATCCTCTACATATACTTGGTGAATATGACATGATTAAGAGAGGTCCTTAAGAGACAGTTCTGGAATAATGTGCTAGGTTTAACAATGTATATAATGCAATACCCCAAAGCCTCAGACCTCCCCCTGATTTGGCCTTATATAAATTTCCAGATGGATTTGACCCAGACATGGCTTATCAACTAAAAGAAAGAGTCCCTCAAACCCTTGAAGAAGCTCAGAAGGTTGCTGTAACAGTTGAGGCAAACCTGATTGCTAAGAGGAACAGGGCTAGATTAGAAAAGAAAGTTGCCTTTAAGGAGGAACCCTCAGCCTTTGACCAAAAATTAGATGCAATAATTTCTGGTATGAAGAGGTTGGGCGACAGGGTAGAGTTCGTGGAAAGAAAGTCTTCATGGGAGGCACCACCAAATAACTCTAACAGAAATCCAAACTTTAGGAGGAACCAAAACCCTAGTGGGGGCAAAGCCAACAATGACCCAGAAATAAGACCTCCATTTCAAGAAAACTATGCTGAAACATCCACATCAGATGAGCAAGTGGATGATACCCATATCCATCTGATGGGTCTTGATGATGAGCACCAAGTCTTCCTAAGTCAAGAAGATCATGAAGAAGAAGACAGCAAACAATTTCAAACAAAGTCAGGAGAATCATTCGATTTCAAACAAGGCTATGACACAGCTGTCTATGAAGTCCATAAACAATACAAACTACGAAGCAGGACTGTAAACATAACACAGCCTGAGAAAAACAAGGATAGACCACAGCCCAAGAGTGCCACAGTAACAGAACCAATGAATGCAACTGATTCACTCACTAAGGAAGTAACTATTGAAGAAGTTACTGAACAAACACTAAATCCACCAGCTACATCATCTGTACATCCCAATCCAAGCAAAAGGCCTCAAGAGGTGATTGAGAAACATAAGCCCCAAAATCAAGAGGAAACCTTACCAAATAAAGAAAGGGGGCTCACCCATAGCACTAAAGTCAAAACTGAGAAACCCTTTGACTTGGAAGTTGAAATTGGAAAACTAAAAATAGCCATCCCTCTGGCAGAGTTAGCCAAGAATGACATCTATAAACAGCAGATTGAGAAGTCCCTCCAACTCACTCAAAACAAAGACAATGTC
>APFE030972025.1:66826-134986 GCA_000404065.3 Pinus taeda
ACCCAAGCCTAACCCCTTTTCTCCATCAGAACCTATCTACCTAGCCAACTCTCCATTTTTGCCTAAAAACCCTTGAAAAAACCCTTTTGTGCACCCTTATACCACTAAAAGGCAAAAATTCGATGAAATCCACTTTTCCCCGCCTTATCCTAAGGTCGGGAGCCATTATGCGCCTTTCTCATGAAATTTAATAAAACCCGCCTATCCTAAAGTTTTGTCTTTGATATGTTTTATGCGAAAAATTTCATGAAAAACCTTAGTTTCCGCCTTACTCTAAAGTCCTCGGGTATATTCAATTTTATAAAAGAAACATTAAAAAACCATTGAAATCTGTTAAATAACCCGAAGGGTCCCTCCAGGCACAGTTACCAATAAATATGATTATTTAAAGCCGCCCGTTGGCCATATCCTCCGTGCAGTTTGCTGGCCCGATATCCGTCCAATCGAGCCTTTCCAGATCTACGGTCATCATGGATTTCGGAGGGGCCCGACATCCGACAGATAACCGTCGTTGACCATATCTTCCATGCATATCCCCTACCCGAGAGCCGTCAGATCTCGCGCCTTAAATCCAACGGTCGTCATGGATTTCGGAAGGGCCCCGACGTCCGAGAGATATCGTCCGATATCTGTCAGACGATGATGTCACACGGATCCACGCGTCGCTCCCAAAGTCCGTCGGAGCCCCCTCTGACAGATTCCTTGTCGTATAGGAGGGGGCCCGATATGGAGACACTTGTCCACCTGCGTCGCCATCCTGTTGTCGCCTATGTATGCGCCACGACCGCACACCCTGTCCTCCATTCGTCCACCTGGCCGCCACCTCACCGCCCCCGTGGACCGGTCTTAGGCTGCCACGTCACCTGATGACGTCCTACTGATGTCATCTGACCTGGACCCACTTGCTGACATCATGCTGACGTCATTTAAAAAGCACGCCAATAAGCCAAAAAAGCCATATTTTGACAAATTTACGTGTTTTTTAGCACTTTTTATAAAAAACACCTCTGTTCTCTCTGCATGCGCGTTACGACGAACAATTCGCCAACCAAGTCCAGACCAACCACAGAGCGTCAGAGCGTGCACCCAACTGCTGTTCTAACCCAAGGAATCCATTAAATAGGTATTTGTCCATGAACCTCCCTGCAAACCTGGTTTTTCTCTGTAAATTCTAAAAACACCTGAACATGGCAGAAGCTTAAGAAATTTCCATAAAACCATGCATACCCATCTCCCCCTTGAAGAATTAACGGTCAAATTTCACTGGCAGAGCCATTTCAGACTGAATTTTTAGTAAAAACCCTTTTTCCGTTCGCACAGTCGTGAACTGGAGTCCATAACCTGCTCCTAATTATCAAAGAGAGGTCTGCTAAACACGGTAAATAGCCTTCGGAGAGAGCCAAACAGTATTTCAATTGCTGTGAACCTACCTTGCAACCCTGCATTCTTCAAAATATTCCTTTCTCAGGTAGCACCTTTATTATCTGTCAAACAACATCCAAGCAAACATGGACACTCCAATGGCTTCAGTAGCCCTCAATGTTGCTCCCCTGAATGCCCCCGGGAGAGAGCTGGAGTGGCAGGATTTGGCAGACCTAGACTACCAAATCTCAGAGGACAGCCCATCTAAATGTAAGTTCCACATTCATCTGTTAAATGAGCTCAAAGCCAGACATAAAGATGGAACAGATATTCTAGGCATTTGGGAGTCCTCCCTCCCAATCTTCAAGCTCCCTCAGGTCAACCAGTTCCCTGACCTGATTTACTTATGTGCTGTCTGCTATGACCCCATGCAGAGGGTTGTGCTTGACCCCAAAGGTGCAGTAGTATTTTACATAACCCCTGAGGCTATCAGGGAAATGCTGCAGTTCAAAACCCAGAAGAAGTTGGTCCCCTTGTCCCTGCTGGACTTGATCAACCAAGGAGCCAAGATATTAACAGAAGCACAGATCCTAAAGCTGAATCAACTATTCATCACAAACTCTGACACAGTGCTGCACCCTCCCATTTTTGATGGTTATCTCAATCAGCTAGGTATGGACTTGGCATACATGATTAGCTCAGTTTTGGGGTACAAGTCACTAGAGTTTATTGAGGAAACTGTATTAGTGATGATGACAATGTTTTCTCCCGGCAAGACTCCTATTTGTTATGATTATGCTACATACATCGCAGACAAGATACATGAGCAATTTTTACACTTGTCCAGAGAAAAGGTGTTCAGATACACCTCATACATTTACCACCTCATCCTGTACTACCAACATGAGAAGTTCTCATTTGAGATCAAGAGAACTGATGCAGAAGGCAACCCAAGGTCAGTAGTGTACTAGACCTCAGTCTTTCACCTCATCACATACTCTCCATACACATACTTCGAGTTCATAGACCTCTTCATCCATCCAGCCATGTCTCTACTCTTAACCTCACCACCTCCAAGACTGACTGATGAGATGCAGAGGATTCTGCAACTATACACTGCATACAACATAGGGGATTGGTACTTTTACCAACACTATACTGTCATCAGAATATATGGGTGTGAGTTGCGCCCATACAGATTGCCCAAGTATGTGCCTATGAGGCTGTTTGCCTTAGAATATTTCAGGCAATTTGGCAATGCCGATATGGTGCACTTTGCAGGTAGGGGCAAGAAGGCACAACTTAAAGTAAGAAATCAACTGGGCCACTTTGTCTTAAACAAAAGAGAAGGCTGGAGAGATGCCGACAGGAGACTAGAAGGCCTTGGCCTAAAACAAAGCTTCCTTTGGAAGCCCTATGACCCTAACAATTCCATATCCTTGAGAAGGCAGAAATACAAGCTCTCCAGCTATGAGCATGTGAGCATGATCCATATTCAAAGACATGCCAACCAACCAAAATGGAGAAGAAACACACTGGAAGAGCCAATCACTTAGGAAGAACTAGTTGAAAGAGCTAGAAGGCATTTGTTGAAAATGGCTGACTTAGAATCTCCTTCTCAGGTACTTACTTTGCCAAAGCCTCAAGAAGGAGCAGCTGCTTCATCTTCTACAACACATCAAGGGGCAGCACAAACCACAGACCAAGAGTAGAGAAAGGGCAAAGAAAAGGCGATGGAAGAGCCACAGGACCAACAGGGTCAAGATCAGTAACTCCAACAAGAACAACAACAAAAAGACCAACAGGGTCAGCAGAAACAAACATCAGAGGCCCAAATGGCCACCAAAGAATAGAAAACACCAATGGCACCTCCAAGGCAGGATTCTAGGGTTGACTCCTCCGTCCTCCAAACCCCTGAAAGGGAGGACGTAAGCAGAAAAAGAGAAAGGGAGACTCCCCTCACTGAATCGCCAGAGAAGAGACAAAGATTAAATCCCTTCTCAGAAGAGGAAATGCCAAGCATGGAAGCCTCTGCCAGCTCCTTGCAACAGGAGCAAGACAGGGCAGCATTAGGAGAAGTAAGCTCCTTAGGACAGAAGAAGGGAACATGAACAAGAATTAAACAGTAGTTCAAAGATGTCAAGAGAAGTAGTGAACCAACAAAAATTCAGGTCTACAATCACCTGCTGAACATGGCTCCTACAAACCAACAAAGGCTCATGTCTGCATCTGATGTGCAGGAGGGGAAGATGACAATGAGCCACTTCACACCAACAGTGCAGCAACCACAAATAGTTGCAGACTACATCAGGACCAATATGGAGGTCCTATCAAAAGACATCCACCCAATGGATCAGATTGAGCTCCATAAACAGATGGGTGAGATGGTCTATGCCACCTTGGCTGATAAGACCTTGGTCAACTACAAGCTGCAAAATAGCGTGAACAATACTGCTGCACAGCTTGAGTTGGAAAAGGCTTCCTCTCAAGCTAAGGATAACAGGATCAAAGCCTTGGAGAAGATTATAATAGAGTTTGGGCATGATCCCAATGATGTTAAGGCTGTGCAAGAATTCCTCAAGCTAAGGGATGCTGATATGGCAACAATAAAAAAGAAATTAAAAATCCCACTAACTCTTCACCCACAAACAGAAGAGGTTGCCCAGCAGAGGCAAGAAAAGGATGCAGCTTCCCTATTAATGACATTATACAAGGAGCTCATTCAAACGCAAGAAAAGCTGCAGGAGTCAGAGGCCACATTGGAAGTAGCATTGCAGCAGAAGGAGGCAGGGAAAACCTCACATCCACCCCCAGAAACAATAAACCTTGAGGAAACCCCTCAAGACACTGCCCCTCCCAGCCAACAAGTGCAGCAAGCAGCCCCAGACAATTCAGCACCAACTACCTCAGCACCAACAATAGAGAAGGCTGAAAGCCTGGACATGTAGAAGCTGAGGAAAGAAATTCAGGTCTTGGAGTCCCAGATGTCTAAGCTGAGCCAAGCCCATGAAAATCTGGCAAAAATAAATGAAAAATATGACAAGTCAAAACAGAATGTGGCTGAAAGAGAGAGGGAGGTAAAGGACCTCAAGAAGAGGATTGCTGAGCTGGAAAAATAGCTCACACTGGATAAAGTCACATCAGAGCTTAAGAGGGTCATCTGGGGCAATATTGGCCAGTCTATAACAAACCAATGGGAGTATATTGAGGCTATATATGAGAAAGTAGCACTCATTGGAAGAGCACGTAAAGAAATGCAGAGGGCAAGGGCATCTCTAGGCAGCATGCCTGAGATTGCCACTAAGATGATAGACATGCTGAACTACAGGACAAGCTCCTAGCTGGTAAGAATGGGGATTGGAAACAGGACAGAGACCATCTCCCTAATCAGAAGAGTCCTGACATTGAGAAACCTGATTCAGACCCTGGAAAGAAGAACCCAGGACATGCAAGCTGATATTAATAAATTTCAGAACAGGTTTATGGCTTTGCAGAACAGGGGGCTCCCCAGCCCATTGGATCCATCAGGAAAATTACTCTCCCATGAGAAGTATGTCAAGAGAGTAAGCAATTTTGCAGCAACACAGATTTCAGAAGCATCTAGTGCATCATCAGAAGCAGGCCCAGTAACAGGGCAGATTCTTTTTGATAGAGTAGATAATCTATTTTTTATTAGGAATGAAATAGCACATTTATTTGATGAGCCCCCTCATTTTTATAAATATACAGAGGCTGATGAGACCATGGGGTCAATTTTGAAACATCAGTTGCCTTCATCAGATACATGGGAAGAGTTGATACGATTACTGTTAAACCAAAGTCAGTAATTGTGATTTTTGTCTTTGAAAATATTTTAAATCTCATACACAGCAGGACAAAGACACATCAGCAGGTATGCAGACAGAGGCTGAGCCAACTCAGCACAGGTACTCGGCCACAATAGCAGCATCAGCAGTCATAGGTGACAGGGCCAAGAAGACACAGGAAGCTACAACTGCACAGACACGTCACTCAACAGTTATGTCAAAGTGCTCAACCGACTCTGTGAGCCCCAAGGGTCAAAATTGCTCTGACAGGAGTTAAGAGCATTTATAATTCATTTAAGATTGTAATAGCTTCTCATCTGCAAGCCCTGTATGAGTAAAAGAAGATATTTTCCCTCTCAGATGACTCAATGCCTGAGATATTTTGTAATAGACTTCTATATATTTCCCCTCGCATTTGTGAGCAGGGGTTGGACTCTGGATGGAAGAGATCTCTTGATATCTATTCTGTAACTCTCCTATTGTAAATCTTCAGACAACTAATACAAAGGATGATGGGATTTCCGAAGCATTGTGTCTCTTGATGTCTTGCTGGTGTATGGCTGAATGTTGCAAGATTCCTGCGTATTTCATGTCTCAATAAGTTTTCTTGTTACTCTCTGTTATATGTTTGTTATCTTTCATATATCATTCATGTTTTCCATGTATTAAATATCTAAATAGCAAGGAAAAAGAATAGTCTCAGGATTTAATCACTGATTACCCTGAGCTCAATCTAAGCTATTACAAGTGTTTTCTTCAGTTATGGTAATGAAAGAGTAATTCTTAAATGCTACCTTTCACACTATATCATCACAGTAATCTATTGTTTCAGGAATTCAGGTAATGCTCCTAAGTAATAGATCCCTTTCTCACATCCCAGCTCAGTGAAGAATTCTTAAATGCTCTTTACTAGTTGATTCTCATTTCACCCTCACAATTTACAGTTTGTTTTATGAAATACATACAGGCCCTGTAATTCCAGCTGCACTTAATCCAGGATCTCAAGGAAACAACAGCTACAGACCCCATCGCCCAATGGATTAGTCCATTTGCAGAGAACATTTCAAAACTATCAGAAAACATCCCCCCAACGAAACACAAAAAACAAACAAACATTTACTTCATATCTAGCCTAAAACTCAATTAAAACAGTGACAAACCTTACAGAGAGAGCCCTCTCTGATTACAGCTAGGCTAGAAGCTGTAATCCAAAGATTGGTTAGTGGTTACCCCGGCCGTATTCCCTTGGGAGTCATAGGGAACAACCTGGGCGTTAACACCATGTTCACTCAAATTTCAATGTGTAAACTTTTGCAACTCAATTATAAAACATCAAACTTCGCATTTCGAATGTTACAGTAGCATGTTGTACACTCCTTGTAGCTCGCACTCTCATTCTATTCATTCTCATGGCTCTTAATACAATATGTGGTTTTCATTCTCCATGTGGAAACACTGTGCTCAAAGAAATTTCAACGTGGCTTGTCACACACACAACCACACTCAAACAAACAAATTTTATAATAACTATTGCATGACACATCAGTTGAAATTGATGCCTTCAGAGTGTTCATTGACCATATACACAACATACGTTAAAAATGTGTATATATCAAGAACCAAAATAAATATGGCCAAATAAAAATATTTCTCTTTACTGCAGGCACTAGCTACTCTAATACCGAAGCGTATATGTGTTGTGTCTGAAAATAATGAAGTCATTCTAAATTCTCTGATTTATCGAGACCTTACTATTCAAGTGACTGATCCTTGCCCTTTTGTGGGGATGACATTCGAGAACAATTGCGTTGATACCATAAGAGAATGGATGCATTATATTCCTCTAGTGTGTATGAATTGACTTGTTCCTCTGCAGTGCTTGAAACGGGGGTGGTCTTAATCAATCCTAGCTCAAATCATGGAGGTCATGACAAGCTAGGGAGAGAACTCCATGACACCGGTTAATTAATAGATACTTATGCCTTTTGCAGTTACTGCTTCTATATTTATTTTTTCAAAACCCTACACCATGAAGCTCGGTGGAAACGTCTGCTCTAAAGGAAACAACACCTTTCCAATTTGATGGTAAAAAAAAATCTCCTTCTCAACTGCTTTTTCCCTTTCAATATCGATTTCCCAGTTGCTTTATCAACGGGTTTGGAGATGTATGAATTGCGCAATTGCACAAGATATAAGATTATCCTTTGCTACGCAATCTTCTACTCCAAAAAATAATTCGGTCGATAATGGCTTTCCTCATTGTCATGGTTATCGTTATTTTGGATAGTGTTTATCCTTCATCACACATAGACAAATAACACTAAATTCATATTCTCCTTGTGATGGACACATATGTGTAAAGTTAAGAGCAGATCAAGACTAAATTTAACACCACATCTTGTCCTCCTGCAGATGTCACCATAGAGGCATGTGGGTGGAACACCATATGGAAACATCTGTCGAGATTGCGGAGAGGAGCATAAAAAAATATGAAATTATGGAGCACAACCATGATGAATTCCTTATCTCGACACCCAGTGGTAGTAGTAGGGGGTGGTCATATGCATGTAATATGACATCCCTCGCTTCACTGTAGTACTTTGGGATTGAGCGAGATTACGGTTGTGTGTTGACAAAAGGGCCAATATATTCTATGATGAAATTATGAGCTTCCTCTACAAGGAATATTTTCTGGATGTTCATCAAAGGATTAAGGGAATTCATGGTCAATAATTGCTAACAGGAAGTAGCTAGCGGGAAGTGTTAGTGTGACATTATTTAAAGAATGGGCTACCTAGAAGATTGACAAAGTTGAGTGGTTAAATGGTGTGATGGTAGTTTGAATTTGCTACAATAGTGGTTTGACCTTGTCTGATTGGTGGCAATGTTGTGGTTAACTGTGTTCTATTTGTCAATGCTTTTATTAGTAATTGCATACCTTATGATATGTCTTTTAGATTGAATCTATAGTTGGCATGGCCTTCGAAAATGGAGGACAACAATTTGAATCTAAACATGAATTATTTGAGATATTTGAGTGTGACTTATATATACCCTCTTTGGTTTAAAATTTTTGTATAATTTTACCGCCAGAAGACTGGAAATGTTACCTGTTGATTGCAAGGACATGATGATTTGGTTAAAAGTTGCAGACTATGCTCGCCAAGTGTTGACATTTTTCTAGTTGTTCAAAGATGTTTTCTTTGTCTCACAATCAGAAATTTGATGGAAGCTAGGATTGTAGGTCGGCTTCATGGTGAATCACCTCCATGCAAGCCTTCACTTAATTATTGGAGGGAAATATTCTAGATGGAACCACTACTAAACAATTGGCTTCGTGCTTTTAGCATCATGGTAATAATTTACTTCCTTGATGTTGTAGGAAAAATTTCGAGAGATATGACTGTGCATTGATTGTTTTTTTTATAAGCCACTTATGCTCACAATTTAAGAAGTTTATTCTTTATACACACTTCATAGTAATATTTTTACTTTATCTTGAATTTCTCAAGTCTATGTATTGTATTCATACACCATGGTGGATAGCTATAATAGCACTAAGGGAGAAGAAACCCTGTGAGGTTAGATTTGAACAAATAATTTTGCAATATTCTTATATAACATAGAACTACACAGTATTATGATGGAGTAGAGAGTAATGCAAAATGTGAAAACAATTACCATGTTGATTATGTTAAATAGGTAGAAGTGGTCAACTATAAAGTGGTTACAGTTTTGTTGTGCCAACTTATTAAGTGTTGGGAATTATGCACGCAGATTAATTTTTTATTTCATTTTATGTTGTGAAAGTTTTTTCCAAACCTAAGTTCTTGTCAAATTATCTTATGATGGCACAAATTCGCTATACCATGATTTAAAATTGGTTTAAGATACTTAGACATGATATACCTAGCTTTATATTCTCGTGGTCGAGCTTGATGAAAAAAGACATTTGAAATGATTGTAAGTTATGATTTTGGAGATCCATGATGATGAAATTTAGTGGTATCGTCATCATGGCTTATGAATATGAAAGCAAGTGTTGAAAGAATTAATGGTGGATAAGGAAAGTTTGAATCTTATGGGTAACTAAATGCAGATAGGTCTCCTATTACATACTATCATCATATTACTTTTCTCATATTAAAATTAAATTACGGGTTGCAAGATTCCTATGCATAGTATAATAAAATACATAGCTTAATAGAATGAAGTTATAATTATAAGAGACCTTTAGGGAAGAAGCACTGAACTCTTATGAGGTAACAATCAATAAAAAATAGATAAAATAATAAGGGATATTTCCATAGATCATGGTGAACACGAAAAAGGATAGATGGAATCTATATACATCTCAGGAAATAAATTCATGACATTTTATCAACATAGCCAAAATTGATGGGTAATTAATTGATTTCCATCCTAGAACAAATTTTGAAGGTTTTCTTTAATTGTATATATTCATCAAGTTCCCATGAAATATCATTAAGTTCATGAAATACAAGTCCATGTGTGTGGTATTAGACTATGGATTTTTTTTTTTTTTTAAATTGTTTTTAAATTTAATATTTTGTGTTAATTGGTGCATCTACATGTAATGATGTAGTTCCCTTTTTGATGTTATTTTGGCCACTGGTGTAACCGTTAACTCACCCTTATGGTGCAAATGCTTCTTATAAATGCTACTGAAAGGAACTAAACATTACCAGGTCATTGCTCAGATATTCAGTAGCAATATGCATATTTAATTGGACATGCATAGCTTGGAACCTACATGTTTCTTCGAGTAAAGAAATATCTCATTAATTATAACTAAGATACATAAGAGGTATCTAAACTGAACTAAGGTCAGAGTTTTGAATTGTATGCACATATGTAATACAACTCATTGTATACATGTTGAAGAAGACATTACACATCAATAATTTTATGACCTTGATAATTAGTTCAATGGGAGTGGCACCGAAAACTACATTTGCTATAAATACATAATAGGAATGTAAATGAAACTCGCAGAGTTTCTAGATTAATAGTAGTAACACAATAATAAATATAACCTCAAGAGCACATTCCCAAGTTCACTCAAATTTCAATGTGTAAATTTTTGCAACTCAAGTATGTAACCTCAAAATTCACAACCTCGATTTTCCTATCCATCCATATAAATATGGGATTTGTCAATATCTCACAAATAGGAACCTTTTAAATCTGCAACAAAAAGAAGATGCTTCAGGTAGAATTATTGTAGATCTTATAAATGTACTTATTCTGGGAAGTGATAAGATAGAAATGAACTTTGTGTTTCTACTATATATAAAAAAAAGCATACATGGTTCATGAAATGACAAAAAAATTATATATGGTGGCATTGGATGGACTTGAAGTAGAAATGGAGAAATTCAAAGCAACCTAATGACTAACAATAATTATACACTAGATTCAGAGCATAATTGCTTCGAATTAATTATCAAATTTTTGGTAAACCTAAATGTTTTGCATTAATACAGTTTATGGTGATCTAAGGATGTTATGCGAGTAGTAAAATAATACATGCATCAAGTAAGGTGTGTCATATAAAATGTTCCAGGTGATGAAGAGAGAAGATAACAAAAACCATGCAAGATAACTCATTGGTAAATCAATAATATGCTTCAACCATATTGATGGAAAGGTGGTACTCGTAATAGATATTGTTGTGTAAAAATATAATTTGTTTCAATAAAATGATATCTAGCAATATTTTCGAATAAACTGATAATCATACAATCCGAAATGCATAGTTTGTACCACTATTTCCTATTACGAAATATGGGAGAAGTTTACTGGTTAGATTGCATTGATAGTGTTGTCTAGTTTTGAATATGAAAACATAAAAATTATTGCATAAACAATTTATTTTAAGGAATTTAACAATTGATGAGTACACATAGTGCCAAAAAAATTAGTGGGTGTGGAATTGAGAACCTTGTAATCTTAATTTATAACTCATGTATGGGAGGTGTATGTACTTGCATCTGATTGCTCAATTGCTTCTCGACATACACTGAATTTATTCATGGCCAACAAGGTGTTGGAAGAAGTGTAAAAAGAGAAACAAGAAATCATATGACATAACTAGTCTATGTGTGGAGTACTTTTGAGTACTGACCAATGATTTTCTTGGATGGAGGAAAGGCTATTCTTTTTTAGCAAACTTCAAGTATAATACTTAATTCCATACTAGATTAGCTATCAAATTCTTGCTTTATCATTGGGGGAGATCATATTGCATTATTTTTAAGACCTGGTCGAGAGAAAAAGTCAATCCCACAACTCAAAGTTATTGGTATTGTAAAATTGTATTATGCAAAGTTACCCTTATGTTATCATTTGCTCGAATTTTCTTGAAACCAAAAGCTTAGCTAAATAAAAGAATTCGTATACTTGACATAACATTATTTAGTTAGGCTCTAGCTGAAAGAGTTGAATAGGTCCATGAATACCTTATTCTCCAATTGAAAAATCAATGATGATTTGATTAGACTTGACTAAAGACAGTGTGAACAAATAAAGGAAATTTCGGCATTCAGCTGATGTTATGATAATAATACTAACATAGGTTAAAAACAAATCGAACATCTATAGGTCATGCATAGGATGGTATGGACATTAAGTATTGTGTATATGTTGTACTGGTAGTACTGTGTACATGTGGTACAATTGGTACTAGTATGGATGCATATATTGCATGATGTTGGATGATGTGTATAGTTGTATGTGTGTGATGTATACATGGCTGAGGAGAAGGAACTGGGTGATTTCCTTATGCGGCAAGCATGCTGGAGTGCATACAAAATAAAGAAAAATGTGGAAGCTAAGGATTGATTAAAGGATAAGTACCCATATTCTATTTCAATTTAGTATGCATGATATTTATGATTTTGGTCTATGATGATTACATGTGATCTATGATTGATCATTACATATGATTTATGGTTTTGATGGTTATGTTTTGGGCTATCATGATGTCATATTGTTATACAAGTTGATTAGTCAAATGTGCTAGTTTGACTTCTTGCGACTAATATAGGGAGACTACAAGAAGTAAGTGTTCAGAAACAACACAAATGCAATGGAAGAGCATGCATTTCCTCCCATTAGAATACAATGAAAATGAGGAATCATAGTTAAATTGTGGGCAACATTAACCCATATTCATTCAGATAGTAGTATGGTTATATAAAGTTATGACACTAACTATGGTAAACAAAATCGAGTTTTTTTTATGGCATCTAAATCCTATCATAGAATTGATTGAAAAAATGTTACATGTAGGAATTGAAGGAGAATTATGGTAGATCTCCATTGTAACCTATATATCAGAACATCTACTTCATATGGCAAGGCCATGGGAACTTGAAAATTCATAAACAACTACTTGTGAACGAGGAAATAAATTGTAAGATGCAATAATACACCGAGGACAGTGTAAATTTAAGGGGGTGAGTATGTAGCACCCTCCATTGTATGTAACACTTTGTTGACCAAATCTAACAAAATCTAGGTCTCATGTATAACAATGAAATTAAATACTTTATTATTAAATAAATAATAAATATAATTTTATCACAATTAAAACGAAACACTAAGAGATGAGATTCTTCCCAAATGAAATCTCGGCGTTCAATGGGAATGGTAACTCCTTCATGATAATACTTCTAAATCCAATTGTAGATAAGCTTAATGGATTGGGAGATAATCAATTAAGTTACTTAGCTTGAGAAAGATGTTAAGCTTAAGGAAAACATAAAACTCTTACGGGAAAGAAAGGCAATTTTTTATGAGGAAAATCCTCATGGGAGAGAAAGGCGAGTTTTTCTAGGAAAAGCCTAGGAAAATAGATAAAAATGTTCATAAAAGTCGGGCGTTGCTAAAGGAAACCATACCATGAAAGAGGGAATGAAATATCCATTGATGAGATTAGCAAGAGGTAGTTGATCCATGGAAAGAACTATCGGCTCGAGGGTGAACTGGAGGAGGTCAGTTCTTGGTTAGGTGGCAGTGCTTGATTTTCCCAGTGACATTCATTCCACTACTATGATCTTATCCAATTTCATGATATGTTATGTATGTTGGATCCTTACTCTTTATGTTGTCGAACCTTTAATATTATGGGTATAATTACATGTGTTATCTTTGTTTATGAGAAAATTGAATAACTATGCATGTGACAACTACTGAAACTGAATTTAATTTAACTTAAATTTAGTAATGGGAGCATATAAGGTGATTGTTAGGTTGGGTCAAGCAGATATGTCACAAACAGACACACAATGATAGCTATTATTGAAGATATCTTACAACGGAAACACGGTTCTGATCGTATTGCTTGTTGTCAAATTTAGAATGAAAGGAACACTATTATAGACACTCTCTCTCAAGTGGTGCTGAGCAGAATCTAGGCCCTTACATGATCATGGAGAAGTTATATGATACTTTATATGAGTGGTATCATAGGCCTTTCATAGAAGTCATGCAAATAGAGATCATACATGAATGAATATAACATATTCAAATTTGTTTATGTTTTATTATCTAAGATATAATTGTAAGATGATTGGTACCTTATGGTATTTTATGCTATGTATATATGCTTAGGATATAGGTTGATCGAATTGATAAGACATGGGGAGGGATTTTAAATGGTTTGATATTTTCTCCATTTCATGGATGGTTTTACTACAAAACAACCCTTTTTTTAATTCACAATTGTGCATATCCAAAATGCAATTTCCACAATTATTTAATAAAAATTGATATTTTTCTTGAAAAATAATCTTATAGTTTTTATCCATTTAACTTCCCATCTTTTGAATTATAAAATGGTCAAGCATAATAACTAGTTTTCTTAACCATCCAATATATGGTTGTTATTACAAAGTATATTACATCCATTTCATAATGCTAAATTCCAATCTATTTGGAAAATTCGAAAATAATATTAAAAAATAGATAAAATGAAATGCATTTTTTCGTAATATATTAGAAATATAATTTAATAATAATGTACTTAACTTTTTAAATAAATAAAAAAATCTTAATATATAAGATTTAGTTATACAACATGAAATACAGTTACTTCGTAATACTAATAAATGAATTTCCGTTGGGTGAGGGTAAGGATAAGGATGAGATTAAATGAGAGAAAGTAAGGGTAATTTTGAGAATGCCCTGGTGTGAAGGAATGGAATGAATACAACATGAATTAGAAAAATCTCCATTATTCATTGTTGAATTTACGGATGTTATCTTACCCACACAACACAATACAATACAACACAAAACAACACAACCATGTCCCGCAAGGGTTATAAAAGGGGGACATACTCCCTAGATTGATAAATATTGAAATAATAACATTTTTCATTTGAAGGAATTGTTATTATTATTATTTCATTTGAGGTAGCCATCAGGATCAATTCATTTAGCTTTGGTTTAGTTCTCACGTTACTACTCACAGTGGTGGGTGCGCAGGATGAATACTGTACAAAGGATGTATCTCATAGTTGTAATGCCATGATATACCCAAAAAACAGTCCTTTACAGACATCTCTGACAACTGTGGTCATGGGTCTGGAAGAACAGACGTGGTCAGAGGGTTGGCAAGTCAGTAATGGTATTGGGTACAGGAAAGAGATTACAAACGTCAACGATTTTCCTACTACCTATAGGCAAGGAGTCTGCGCTGCTGTTATGGATAGGCCCTCGTGCAAGGCCTGCCTTACCAACCTCATCAATTGCATCTCAAGCCTTTGTAGACCCATTTCATTATGCAATTGCATTTACAAGATCATACATAAACCATTGCAAATAGTTTGAAGTTGATCTTGTCAAAAAATGTGTTAAAGGAGCAATTTTCTTTTTTGGAGGTTACCATATTCATAAGGCTAGTGGGGTAGCTCAGGAATGACTCCACAATTTTAAAAAAAGGAAGAAAATTAAAGGGTTTTTTTCTTAAAATAAACCTACCCAAAGCATATGATAGGGTAAGCTGGATCCACACTAGAATGCTAATCAGCCACTTGGACATTGATGCAAGCTTTGTAAAGTGGGTAATGTGTTGCATCACATCAATATGTTTTACAGTGACTATTAATGGGTCAACTAAAGAATTATTCAATTCTAAGTAAGGTTTAAGAAAAGGATGTCCACTTTCTCCATTACTATTTCTATTGGTGGCTGAAGGATTAACTAGACTTTTGGCTGAAGCCAAAGGGAGGGGTGAATTATAGAGTGCCACAATTGCCAATGAATTAGCCATCACACATATTTTCTTTGTGGCTGACATTGTTTTGTCCTAATGATGGTCTAGATGTGATTTTTCACTGGCCGATAAGGCTACATGTAGGCTGATAAATATTCATAAGTCAAATTTATCTGTAGTAGGATTGTCTAGGGAAAAGCTCACAAAGTCTCATAATGCATTTCCTTTTAACACAAATATTTTTTATCATGAGATTAAATATATAGGATTTCATCTATGTTAGTTTTTGTAGCATCATGGGTGTTCTAGTGTCGAAAATTTTTGGAGAGAGTAAAATACAAGAGTTTTTCGTAAATTATAAATCATTTATGGGAATTCCACCTAGAAATGTCTCAATTATGTTATTATCCTATTTTTAAACATTTCCTAAGTTTAATCTTAGGAAAATTTGCTAATTAATCAATTTTAATTGAGAAAGGTGTTAGTCCTCTATAAAGTCACACGGATTGATCCAAAAATAATATCAACCATCAATTATGTTTTAATCTTTTCCATTAATAGTCCCAAGAAGAAATTATAATAGGAGCCTAATGGGTAGATGGAGAATATTGTTGGCTATGTGGGGCCTGACCCAGGTTCAGAAGTGATTTAGCCAAGAAAATCTTAGTACTACTGGACCTTTCGGCAACAGTCTGCGAAGCGCAGACTAAGGTCTCACCTGAAGTAGTATGGGAGGGTGCTGGAACCAAGTTTCCACACCTTAGGGATGTCTGGATGAAGGTTCTAGAGGTTCGTTGTCTGAACCTGTGTGCTTGCATTGCTCCGTGTAGTAGCCTATGCACACCTCTGTAAGGGGTGTGAATACAGTACTATCCTACTCTCAATCCTTACTGTGCATTATATCAGTGCTTTGACTTAATTTGTGTGGGCAAAATATTCTTATTACTTATTCAACTTTCAAGTAAGTGCATGTAATCAAAACTGATATAAAGATAAACAGAACCATAGATACACAATATTCCGAATCAAACTTATATTTATTAATAATCCTTTTCAAGTTCAGTTCAATTATAGACCTAACTCTGCCCTACACACTCAGCTGCAGCGGTCTGCGCACTCAGTTGCGGACTCTACTAGGCCTCTGCGCACTCAGATGATTACAAATGAAAATGAGGGTCTACTTATATACCCTAGGCAAGTGCCCATTCATGAATGGTCATGTCTCTAAGACATGCCTTCTCATTACTAAGTAACTAACCATTTGTTAATTAATTATTAATTATTAATTATTATATTTATTATTTTTATATGAATTATATTCATAACATTGCCTCTCTCTTCAAGAAGCTTTGTCCACAAAGATTACTAAGAATATCTTATCATCTCTAAACTTTCATCTTCATTGATAGAAGATGATATGATGCTCTGAGTGATAGACAAAATTGTCATACTGAGAACGGATCAGGCCATCCTAGATTAATATTCTATGGAATCTTCTGATCTCTAGAAATTTGTGATGAATAGTTATCATAGGACTGGATTCTGGAAACTTCAGTATTCTTGTGAAATAAATTTGTCATTTATGTTTAAAGGGATATCGGTACATAGATTGATTATAAAGTCTGTTCTTATGATTTGGATGTCGATAAATAGATCTTTTGGTTGGAATTCCCCTTTATTGAAGTTGTTAACTAATTCCCTTCTTGTGTTGTTATTGTTGAGTTGGCTACTGAATCATCATTTGGAATGTCCATCGCTTGAACTGAAACTTGTGCATGTGTCTTTAGTTCAGTAGGTTTATCCTCTACTTGAGTTACTATTTTTACTGGATTGATATTTGTTTCTTTATCTTCAACTTGAACTGAAATGACTGAAGACTTCAATACTACTTCTTGAATTTGTTCTAACTTGTCATTTAGTGATTTATTGTCACTTTTAAGCTTCCTTATTTGCATAAGTAAGGCTCAGTTATGATTCTATTGTAGATGGCTACAACCACCCTCCAAAATTTTCCCTTAGCTTCATTTTGGAGCCTCCTTTCCAACCTCCATAGTAGCATGTCTTGCTTCATCAAGTACACAAGCTTCAGTGTTTTTCTTACACAAAGGCAACATGCCGATCACAGGTTGATGCATTCCCCTCATAGGCTGTTCACCCGGACTTGGTTCAGCTATAGGCTGAGAAGCTCCCCCAAGAAATTGTGCAATTCTGCAGGGAAAGTAGCCTTCCCTCCAAAAATTATGCAATCTTGTCTGATAGCCTGCTAGGATCCAAAATTGCACAATTCTGCCAATCAACCCTCACAGAGAAAATTATGCAATTTTCTCTAGCAAGGTTGCCCAACGTAGAATTTTCACAATTCTAGGTAGTAGTCAGCTATTCTGCCTAGAAATTGCACAAATCTCTTAGGTATCCAGCCCAACTCCCAACCAGAAATGCACATTTTCTCCCAATAGTTGAGCAGCCTCTTGCATGTGCAGTTGAGTTGATCGGTTCCCTCTGAGACCGAGCAAAATAGACTTTCATGCATGGGCTACTTCTCCCAAGGTAGCATGCAAAGGCATCCCTTATTTCAAGAATCTATTTGTGGCAGTTGGAGGTTACATGCAAGGATCATTTCAGAAACCTCCCACCAAGTGTCGCTTTCCCTAGATTTGTGGCATGCGTGTCACAACCTCGATTTTATCAAAACTCATCAACCGAACACTGTAGAGCTCATTCCTCACATGAACCTTGCAGCTCTAACATCCCACATCACATTTAGGAGATATCGGCACACTCAACTCAACTGTTTTTGGGTAAGCTCGCATTCGATGACTTGTGTTGCATTTCTGGCGCTTTTTGTGTTTCGCTTCATATGAACTCCATTTGCCTGATTTCAATGAGTGCTTACTATCATTTTGATACATTTTATCTTGTACTATCACGGTTTCAGTTCTTTCTTAACATCTCACTGTTGTTGCATGCATAAAACTATTTCTCACAAACGGTCACTAATTCAGTGACTCACCTCACCCACATGCATGTTGTTCCATTTTCTGAATCTGTCATTCACCATTTGCATGCATGAGCATTCACTTATTCTTACACTCAGTATCGCCATGCATTCACATTCACATTCTCTTTCAGTTGCCCATCGACGAGTCTGGCCAAACTTGGCTGGGACTCTACCTTCACTGAGATAGCATTATAGAATCCGGGGAAGGAAGGCTCTATCTTCCTCTCTAGAAATGTGCATTTATACCTAGCCACTGTCCTCTAGGACTGCTTTGTGTATTTATGAGGGACGGTGACTGCTGCCCAGAAAATTGCGCAATGCAGTCGCTAATCCTACAACCATTGCTAGCTGAGATTATGCATTGCACAATTCCAGTATTCAATAGCCAAACTGAACTGTGCATTGCGCAGTTCCAGTAGTCAATCAGTATCCCAGTAGCCTAGACTATGCCTTGCGTAGTCTTGGTAGTTAGTCTCCTGACCTTCCAGCTGAAATTGCACAACCTTCATGATCAATCACACAAGTATGTTGTAAATTAGTTCTCAAGTTCATTTTGGTTTTTAACTGACAAATTGCTTGTCATGAGTGTTTCCATGTCTCTAGGTATTGCAGGTCTTCATCTGCCTCTCATCAATGAAGGTACAGTGGTTTCCAAGAGAGTAGAGTCAAAAACACTGTTTAGATCACACTTGGGGATGCAGTCGATCAAGTGTATATGAGCTTGCCTACTCATGAAGACATCAAGCTGTTCATAGGCAAGGACATCAAGATATGACAAAAACAACATCACATCGAGAAAAATCATGAACGACAGCTAAAGGCAACATACCAGATTTAGTGAACACAAGAGGAAGGTTGTTGACAACACAGAGGTGGAACAAAGTTGCAAGCTAAAGCAGATCCATTGGTGATGAAAGTAACTTTGGAGACTCAGGCTATTAGGTGATAGTGCAACATGAAGATCATGTGAAGACAAAGAATGGAACAAATAAGGAGTTGCATGTGTTAAAGCAACAACTCAAGAGAGAACATGAAACTGCACAAACAAGTGAATGAGTGCAACATGAATAGGAACAATAGGAGGCTAAACATACATTCACGGATGAAACTGTGATCGTACAATTTAAATATCCATCCCAACATCTGGCATAGAGTAGACATGGTGAGAAGTGTTGTTTGTCGAATGCAAGGGATTCAAGAGCATGCATGTCATTGTGCGCATGCATGCCATCTAATCCATTCACTATGCTCATTAAGGTGAAGACAATAAGTAAGTCCAACTAGAGCTAAACATGTACTTCAGCAAGTTGATAAGCATGACCACTAGCACACATTTGAAGATTAGAAAAGACACTATGCATCAGTGTGTTTCCGATTCAACTAAACCTATGAAGACCATGCACATGTTAGCATATAAGTTGGATGAAGGAGCCATACGAATGCACCAGATGCAACGGAGGGAAGAGTTCACTTCAGCAAGATGTCACCATGGGGTGCATGAACACCATCATGAACGAAAAAGCTTGGCATCATATCACCACCTTCACCATCACAAGCATGTCAAAGAGGATGTCTCACCTCAACAGATCGAGTGTCAGTGATGTCTTGCATGGCTTGCTCAAGCCATTTTGTCTCACATGAGCACATGTGCATTGTAATGTAATGTCATGTCAAGTGGAAGTTCAAGTGTCAATAGTTGGATGTAAAAATCATAGAGTAGGTGAAGGGTCATGAGGGTAGATGAACTGTCACAAAGGGGAATGTCAAGGGTCAGCCCACCCTTTGCTTTAAATAGAACCTCATAACTTATTGCAAAGGCTTTTGGTCAGCCAATCTTCTGATAAGACTATCTTGGAGAGACCTTGGATAGTATTGTAATGAGCCTTGGCTTCTCCACTGTGCGTAGATAGTCAATCTCTTTGGAGGAGCAGGCATATGTGGCTATAACGTTCCACTATTGGGACTAGTAGCTGGACATGGATGTATTGTATCCAGAACTTACACTTCTTTATATAATAAGAGCTAGCACGTTTCATGCATATGTTGTATTGTATTTCAGATATCTTGTTTACTCTAACTAGAATATGTATTTGTTTTCTTACGCATGCATGTATGGACTATTCTGCATGAGTATGTATGAATCTTTCTGAAATGTGTTGTTAGTTTAACCATCAATTTGGATTGCTTGCTAACTCGCTTTCCAGCTGGTGATGCATCTTTTCTCGTGTGTTCCCTTCCAAGCTGAGTACTATTACAGGTTTCCAAGGGGTGCACTCATCTCAACCTCCATGTGTTAGAACCTCTCATGCACCTTCCTTGACTCACTGCAATTGTCACACCCTTGCTACCAACAAATTCATCTTACTTGCCTCTATGCAAAATTGTGGGCAAGGCACTACCATACGACACACTACTGGGACTCCTACACCAAACAGTCTGAGGTCTAATTGGGACTTCTTACCAGGGAGATCCCCTTACATGTTGGCAGGTCCAGCACCGTCAACATTTTGGTGCTAGAAGGAGGGCCAGATGACAAGTTGAGTCCTCACATCTATTTTGAATCTCTACATATCTATCATGACTAACTATCGAGTTACTCTTTCGGAGTGTATGTCTTATGGAAATGATTTCATAATCTTAGAAAAGCTCTTGGATAACTTGTCTCATAAAACATTTGATGGTGGGGGTTATGTAGCCTTGGTTAGGAATGCAGTTGGCATTGTAGGCTCATGTGAAATACATGGATTCTTTGAATAATACATGAGTTGTGCATTGTTCGTCTACACGCTTTGAGGGAATCCAATTCACTGTTGTGCCATGCTATGTGAAAAATATATTCATTCTCTTACTCATCTAGTTGAAAAGATAGATCATGCTTTCAATCAGTTTAACTATAAAGAACTCAAAAAAAAAATTCTGGAATTACGAAAATCACCCGATGAATCTGTTGAGTAGTTTACCCATGCTTTTGTAATCTTGCATACTGATTCCCCGAAGATGATATTGATTGGGAATTTCTTGAAGGAATATTTGAGTATCTTCTTCACATATTTGAACCCCGTTCAACACACTTTGGTGATGGAGATGTGCAATCACAGGTAGGCATAGTTATTGTCACAAGTGACTGTCCACCTTCACCTCATCAAACAGCTCCACCACCGCAAAGTGATGTGGGATATCATGTAGACACCTCTATTAAACTGTCAAATTCTCCCACCCCACCTACTCTTGAGATTTGCGTAGATTTGGCTTGCAAGCCTGTTTGTTGTCACATGGATTCATACCCTTGACTTTTGTCCTCGCGTTCTCTTGATCCTCTGGATTGTACGATCTTGTGTTCTTCCATTTTAGACACCTCATCTATTGTGAATGAGGATCAAGTTGTCGATGAAGTTGGTGTTATGCAGCCAACCTGTACCATCATTCATGATGAGTGTGTGTCGAAATCTAAAGAAGAACTCGTGGTGAAGGATGACTCCTTTTCAGCCACCCCTCATCTGCTTCATCCTAACATCCCTTGTGATTCTACTACTATTGATTTTCCCTGTGCAAACCCATTTTCAGATGTTTCTACTTTTGATCATTCACAGGACATGTCGGATGTCAGTCTGTCATTACAGTGCAGAGAGGTTACATCTTCCTTAGAAGCTTGATATGAAAATCACCCTTGAGTGACCCCGGTTAATTAATTATTGAATGAAAGTATTACAAACTCATTTTCTGGTGTGTGTCCATGTTATTTTAGGCAACGGATCAATCAGCTTGCAAAATACACAGACACTAGAAATGTAAAACAACAGAGAAACATAGTAAGCAAATACAAGAACACAACAAATTAATAAGGAGTTCACCCTATCCTCCAGGGCTACGTCTCCGGTCCAACTTTCAGTGGTGGCCTTCTTTTATTTCATATTTAAAGCAAAGAATTACAATGAGGAGCTCAATTTGAGTCTCCGGAAATAGAAATGATGCTTGGTAGGGTGGTTCTTGGATTCCCCAAGCCAGTAGAGTACACAGACTCTTTGCCTTAGCAGCTCTTAACCTCTCTGGTCTTTAATGGAAGGAGCCCAATATGGTGCTCGATCCCTAACAAATCCTCTCAGGGATTGCTCGATGCTACCTTATGATGCAGGTCAACTTAGCTCTCTATCTTTCTACTCTTTGCTTCACTGTTTCTTCCTTTCTCTGTCTTCATCTTCTTCTCTCTAGTTCTTCCTCTCAATGCCCTCTCTCTGGTCCTCTGTTCTCTGTGCATGGCTTTAGAGCCAATCAATCTCATTATTGTTTGATTTTCCTTCCACCTATGTCAGGTCGCCTGCTGCTGTTCACTTGGAATTCCTTGTCTCGACGTCATGGTCATTGGCTCACAAGGAGTGGCCACTTGTCCTCTCACAAACTGTGACAACTTTTCCTTTTCAGTTCGATTTTTCAGTTACGTCGTGGAATGAGTAACCCGCCATCTCAATGGTCAAATTGGACTTCAAATCCTTGTAGATCGCTGCGTAATCCCTTATCAGATTCGATTCTTTCATCAGGCACATTCTCAGCCATTAGATATGGAGCCCCCAGATTCGATGCCATTTTCTCATTTCGCGCAGTTGACTTGCTCGACTGTTAGCACGCGATGAGCGGTGGTTTTCTCTCTCCTCCGCTTGCCACACGTCAAGCACTAAGTGGACTCACTCGTTCTTCTCCAAATCCACTTACCACCTAAGGGTGTCCCCAAGAAATACCATCGTTTTTGGAGCTTGGGTCCTGCCTTTAGCCTTTAGTGCTTTTCCCCACGGTATTCCTGGCTTCCATGCAACCGAGTGCTCGGGGTCCTTACTTCTCAAGGGGTTTTGCCCATCGATGTGCGATTGGTGCTAATCGCACATCAGAAACCACCTCCTTTTCCCAATGGTCAGTTTCGCCTCCTATGCAGTCTCCATGGGCTTCAGTCAGTATGCTTTGACCGAGGTCGTCGTCATTCCATGCTGGCTGCCAACTACCACTATTTAGAGGCTTTTCTAATCACTCTGTGCTATTCGAATTCAAAGTTTTGTCCTGATTTGATACAATCATGGTTCTCTGATTTTTCTTCGTCAATCCAGTTCGGATGATGCTCTTCCCACTGAAAACATTTTGGACCACCAAAACTTGGTTTTCAAGCATCGACTAAGTGAGGGTACTGTTGTCTCACTTGTCCAATATCAATCCACTTTGCACTACTCGACTTTGAATCCTTGAGCCATACTCTGAGGTACTCAACATCTTCTCTATGTGTCGTGCTCACCTTCCTGTCTGGCACTGTATATTCCTGCAATTTATTAAGATATTCAGGTAGCATGTCATCAATAGAAGGAAATTGAATCTTCTCTTCAGGATCCTCAATTAGAGAGGGTTCAAACAATCTCAAGCAATCTGCATTTATGACTGAGTAGATGTGCGTGTAAGCTGGTAGATCAAGGCGAAAACCATTTTCACCAATCTTCTCAAGTATCTTGAAGGGTCCATACCTGAGAGGCTTTAGCTTTTTACCTTCACCTTTCATCTTGTCCTTGCTGATATATAGCCAGACTTGGTCACCAACTTGGAAAATATGCTCCATTTGATGCTTGTCATGCCTATTTTTGCCTTGTATTTGGCTTGGCTCTTTTCCAGTTATTCCTGTACTGCCTGGTGGCTCTCCTGGATCTGTTCAATGAACCTAATTGCCTTGTCCACATCACTGTGTCCATCAACTATGGTATCTTTACCAAAGGAAAAATCCAAATGAGACCTTGGGGTGAAACCAAAACAGGTCTCAAAAGGAGATCTCTGTGTAGAAGAATGTTTTGCTCTGTTGTAAGCATGTTGCACATAACACAAGTGTTCACTCCAAAGCTTAGTATGTTTGCTGCAGTATCCTGTGAGTAACTTGATCACTGTCCTATTAACTACTTTTGTTTGGCTATCAGTTTGTGGATGAAACGGTGTATTTTTCTTTAGTTTGGTGTCCATCAGTTCCCACAAACTTGACCAAAACTTTCCCACAAATCAGGTGTCTCCATCAGATATAATGGAAGTGGGTAGTTTAAAATGAGCCCATACATGTTCAAAGAACAGTTTTGCAGTTTGTTCAACTATAATTTGTTTATTACAAGGTATCAAAATATACATTTTGCTGAACCTATCCACAACAACATACAAATAATCATGCCCTTTCCTAGATTTAGCCAGTCCTCCTACAAAATCCATGGAAGCACTTTCCCAAGGGTGAGAAGGAATTGGTAGTGGAGTGTACAAGCCTAGTTTTCTATTGCTGGGCTTGCTTTTAGCACACATAGTACATCCTCTTCCATATCTAGAAATTGTCTCATTCATTTTTGGCCAATAACAAAATCTTTGCAGATGTGCAACTATTTTACTTACCCCAAAGTGACCTGATATCAAAGAAGTGTGTGATTCTCTAATTATCTTTACTCTCTTAGTTTGTGGAATGTAGAGTTTCTCACAATGATATAAGAGTCGGTCCTTCACATGATAATCCAATTCTTCTACTTGTTTTCCTTGACTCAAAGTTTCATATACATCTTTAAAGTCTATATCTTGAGCATATTGTTCAATGTAGCTTTCATGTAGCACAAAATATGCTTAAGTATAGTAGATGCATTTATAATGGGTCTAGATAACATGTCTTCAACTTTATTATGTATGCCCTTTTTATATCTAATGACTAAATGAAATTGCTGTAGAAAACCCATCCAACTGTAGTGTCTTGATTGATGCAACTTAGTTTGGGAGTGTAGATATTGAAGTGGTTGATGATCAATATGTATTACTATCTCTTTGCCCATTAAGTAATGTTTCCATTTTTTCACACTCTAAACTAATGCATACAATTCTTTATCATATGTAGGATAGTTAACTACTGCAGGATTAAAAGTCTGAGAATGATAACATATGGGTTTACCATGTTGTGTCAACACGACTCCCATGGCATAGTCACTGGCATCTGTTTGGATTTCAAACGGTCTTTGTAAATTAGGTAGTGCTAGTGCAGGTGATGAACTAATCTTTTCTTTCAAGGTGTCAAAGGCTTTCTGATGTTTTCCTCCCCACTGAAACACCTTGTTCAATCCTATCAAAGCATGTAAGGGAGCTGCAATTGAGGAAAAATTAGAAATGAACTTCCTCTAATATTGTTCTGCTCCTAAGAAGCTTCTCACTTCTGTAGCAGACTTGGGTTTAGGCTAGTTTACAATGACTGCCACTTTATAGGAATCTGCTTTGAATTCTCCACCCCCTACTATATGACCCAAATAATTTAGAGATGTTTTTCCAAATTCACATTTTGAGTGTTTATCGTAAAGTTTTTCTCTTTTCAAAACATCTAATGTCTGCTTAACATGCTTTAAGTGTTCTTCCCACATTTTACTAAAAATCAGAATGTCATCTAGATATACAATAACAAAGTCATCAAGAAGAGGCTTGAGTACTTGATTCATTAATCTCATGAAAGTAGCACGAGCATTGGTCAAGCCAAAAGGCATAACAAGCCACTCATACAATCCTTGCTTTGTTTTGAAAGTAGTCTTCCATGCATCTTGCTGTTCAACTCTAACTTGATGGTATCCACTCTGCAAATCCAGCTTTGTGAAATAAACAGCTTCCTTCAATTGATCTAAAATATCATCTATGCAAGGAAGTGGATAATGATTTTTTATTGTTATCTTATTCAATGCTCAGTATTTAGAGCACATTCTCCATGAGCCATCTTTCTTTCTCACCAAAACAATCGGTGACCCACATTGTGATCTGCTAGGCGTGATGAACCCTTTCTTGCGCAACTCCTACACCTGCTTCTTGATTTCAACATTCTCTAAAGCAGACAACCTGTACATCCCAATGTTAGGCAATGGAACATCTTGCTGCAAAATAATATCATGTACTATTTCCTTTTTGGGTGGTAGACCTTTAGGTTCCTGAAATAGGACATCATACTCTGAAACAATGTTTTCTATATCAGCTTGTTGCTAAGAATTACAACCCTCAAATACATTGGTTTTATCAGGTTTCTTTTCCTTTACAACCATTAGTAAGAATTGTTTGCTACAAGTAAGGACTTCCTAAAACAATTCCACATATATCCAAAGGAATTATGTCTAACTCAACCTCATCTACAAATGTTGACCCAAAAGAAAACCTAAGTTTGCACTATATAGTCACTTGTAGTTGTGCTTTATCATTCAACCATCCTAATGGGTATGGTTTCTAATGAGGTGTGGTTGCTAATCCCAATTTATTTACAATTGCTTTAGAAATCAAATTTACTTGTGAGGCCTATCAAACAAAGTATCAATATTCTGATGTTTGGAAATAACTCGAATATGGAAAAGCTCATGTATTTTTCTCTCATGTTATTCATCCATAATAGATTGAGCAGAATTACTAGTAGATGCTTCATAATTCTTACCTTTTATACATGTGGCTGCAATGATTGTTTCATCTCCTGAGTCTGACCCCAAATCTTTCTGAATAGCTACAACAATCTTCTTCTTCTTGCCCTCGAACTTCTTAGGTCTCAGCTCTGGATGTAGAATCCAATAGTGCTCATCATCGTGCCCCTCCTTTTTACAGTGAGTGCATGAAGATTTGCCTTTCGGTGTAGTGTTAGCCTTCATTGCTTTCCACTTCTGCTTTCTTTTCTCCTTGCTCTTGCTTACAGTGAGTTTGAATGGTCCCCCAACTTCTGGATTTCCATTCTTTCCTCTAGCTTCTAGATGAGTAGCTTGTACAGATACCTCATCTATATTAGTGTGATTAAACATGAGGATGGTATGCCTCATGTAGCTATGTATACCACCAATGTACTTCGAAAGAGTCTCTGGTGACTCTAATGAGATACCCAACATCAATGCTCTCTTTCTAAACTCTTGAGTATACCCTTGCACACTTTTCCCTTTCAACTGCCGAAGAGTTTTCCAACTCATCATGGCTTGTTGCATGTAGGCCAATGGACAGAACTGCTTTTTGATTGCAGCAACAAATTCAATCTAGACAGAGATGGTCTTACCCTATTTTTGCATATCAGCTTGGGTTCTGCCTTCCCACCAAACCAAGGCAGTGCCTCCTAGGTGTAGGCTTATGAGTTGAATTTTACTCTTTTCTGAGTTGATGTTTTGCACTCTGCAATACACATCAATTTGTCTAATTCAATCATCTAACTTTTCAGCGTTTATCTCTCCATCATATATAGGCAAATCAAATTTAACATATAGCTTAATCAAAGATGCTTTATTATTATGCACAGGGCTATTAAGAGGTGTGAGAAAGCTTTCCTCTTTCCCTTTTCCTTTTTAGTGGTCATGGGAATGAGACTCATCTTCTTATTTATCTTGTTTAGAACTTGATTAATCTTCATCCTTATGCTTTCTAAAGCCCTTATACATTTCTTCTACCATATACTTTATAGCTAGGAAACTCTCTATGAATTGAGGGTCTGGCCCCATAGAAACTTCTTCTAACATTATCTTCCGAGGATAGACTCTCCCAATTTTAGGATTAGTTTCCACCAACTCTCCTTCTCCTAATTTGAGCTTTGATCTAGTGAGCATTCAACAACTAAACCAACACAAGATTGTCTAACCTTACAGCCTAAAGCTTTGATACCACTTGATCTGATAATCACCCTATAAGTCACATCAATTAAATATTTATTAAACAAAGGTATTACAGACTCATGTGCTGGTGTGTGTTCTGTGTCATTTAAGCAACAAATCGATCAAATTGCCAATACACATACATTTAAATGGAAAGACAGTAGAGAAATACAGTAAGCATACACAAAGACACAAGAATTTTTAATAAGGAGTTCACCCTATTCTCTAGGGCTACATGTCCGGTCCAGCTTTCAGTGGTGGCCTTGTTTTATTGTGTCCTTAAGTAGAGAATTACAATACAGGGACTCAATGTGAGTTCTCTTGAAGCACATTTGCTTGCCAAGGTAGCTCTTGGATTCCCCAAGCCACTAGAGTACACAGGCTCTTCCTTTTCCTACCAGCTCTGTGACCTTCTAGTCTACTGTGGAAAGAGCCAAATGTGGTGCTTAGTCTAGACAGATTCCTCTGTGGGATGGATTGAAGCTCTCAAGCTCTCTGGTGCTCGATGCTGCTGCTGGTCAGCTCGGCCCTTTGTCTCTTTCTACTTTTGCTTTACTGCCTTCTTTCTTTATGTGTTCTGTTCTCGTCTCGGGATTCCGGTCTCTTTGTCTTCTTTCTTCATCTCTCGGAATGTTCTTCAACTTGACTGTGTATTCTATCTCTATTCATGGCTTTTAGCCATTCGAACTCATGCTTGTTCAATTCTTCTTCCGCCTCTGTCGATTCACCTTTTGCAGCTACGCTTGGAGTTCCCTGTTCAACATCATCATGAACACTCAGGGAGTGGCCACTTGTCCTCCTCTAAATAATGCTAGCCTACTTCGTGAGTTTGTCTCTTTAGTTACATCATGGATGAATTCTTTCCTCCACCATGGCAGTCAAACAGATTCTAAATCTTTACAAATCATGGCATACTCCTTCGTCGATTCCATTTCCTCCATTAGGCTTGATCTCAGCCGTTCAACCTGGGGCCTCCAAATTCAACACCATACACACGTCCCACGTGGTTTACTTGTTCGATCGATAACACGCAATCAACGACAATTTTCTCTCACCTCCGCTTGCCACACGTTGATCGTTGAGTGGGATCTCTCCACTTCCATCCAAAACTGCTTACCATTTGAGGGCGCCCCGATCAATACTGTTGGTTTCCTGAGTGTGGGTCCCACCTTTTTTCCTTTTAGCACTATTCACCTTTTCACCCACGGTTCTCCGCTTCCCCATGCAACTGAGTGCTCGAGCCTCCTCCATTTTGGCCCTGTTCGCCCAGCGATGCACGATTATGCTAATCACGCATCAAAATCCACCTCCTTTTCTTGATCCGGGGCTCCCAGGGGCCATTTTGACCTCTCGCGTAGTCTCCATGGGCCTCAGTCAATGCGCTTTGATCGAGGTCCTCGTCAGTCCACATTGGCTACCATTTCCACTGGTTCAGGGGTGCTTTTGATCACTTTTTTGGAATTTTTAGAGATTTGTCCCGACCTGATACAATCATGGTTCTTTGACAGTATTTTATGGATCCAATTCGGATTAGCTCTACACCCTAGTATAGGGCAAATGTGTAGACGTGATATAAGAAATGTAATGTAAGTAGACATTTGAATATTTGCTTAATTGTAATTGATATATTTTTAATAATTAATATAGATGTGTTCCATCTATAAATTTTTTTAAGCGGACAAGAGCTTAATATTTACAATTTGAGAAGACTTTTAATCATGGATATTTACCATGGATATTATTAACTTCCAAATAGTTTTTTTAGGATATCATGGGTCAATACCGAGAAGAGAAAGATAGAGGCAGACGAGGGAAGAAAATTATAGTACCATGGGCTACTACCATGTTTTATCAATACCATGGACCATCTAGAATTTTGATTAGCATGTTATGGATCTAGGCTTTTAAGTATTTTGTTACAATACCAAGGGCCAATACCATGGCTTACCAAAAATAGTAACTTATCTTGAAAATCAAAATGTTTTACAAATACTTTATTTTAATTTATTTTTATAACATTTTTAATTAAATCTATGAGAAAGAAGGTTATAATTACTTTTGAGGTATATCTAAACCCTCCATCCTCACGACTACAAACAATATTCCCATAGAGATTAAATGGAGATTTTAATAAATTAAAAAATGCAAATACTTTTATATACACATATGTAAAATTTTTATAATATAAATAATATTATATAGAAACAGGATATATGCATCTTAACCAAGTATCCAAGCTAAGTGAGAAAGAAAAGTGATTAAAAACAATAGAGGAAAGATAATGCATAATTCTTTTAAGTTTATTATTATTGTGTTTTCTTTAACATGATGGAGATGTTGTCACATAACATTTCATTAATATATATATATATAAGAGATGTTGTGCTTAACATTATATCCAAGAGATGTTTTGTGTAACGTTACTTTAAAAAACTCAATAACGTTACTTTAAAACTTAAATGTGAGTCATTTTTAAATATTTGATTTTTTCACTTTTATTTTAAATCAAACTTTATATAATAAGATAAATTAATTTAAAAAAAATTACTACTTTTTAGTATGAGGGATAAATGTAATTTCTTCATTGAGCTGAGAGATCTAATATCTATAGTATGCAAGAAATATGTAAGGTAAAGTAATATAATATTAACATTTTGTATAGGTCAAACTAAAATAAAAATATGGTAGAGATGTGTAAATTAATGTAATGTAAACATTGTAACTTGGTGAAAATAAAATTAAAATAGCAAAATAAAAAATAACCCTATAATATTTGAATAATAAAAAAAAGGACTCATTGTATTGACCCATGATTTTAAAAATCCATGCTATTGAGTCATGGAATTCCTTTGAAATATAATCTATTTAGGGGGAGATCAAACTAGGCTAGATTCATGTTAGTTTGATGTTATATTTAGATACATAATTAGTTGTAGAAAATGATGGCATTGAATCCATGTAGCCTATAAAGGTAAGACTTTCCCTCAAAGGGTATACTTATTATAATTTTTATTTATATTTCTAATTTAAAAGTAAACAAACTCAACTATAAAATTAGTAGGAGTGAGGAGAAATATTGAGTAGAATGTAATATTTAGGGTGGGATGTGAGGTGAAATACTAGGTACTATTTAATAATATTACATTTTAATTAGTATTTCACCCCACTATTTATTAGCGAGGATGGCCCTAGTATAGGGCACATGTGTAGACATAATATAAGAAATGTAATGTAAGTAAGCAATAACTAATATAGATGTGTTCCATCTATAAATCTAATTAAGCAGATAAAAGCTTAATATTTACAATATGACAATATTTTTAATCACGAATATTTACCATGGATATTACTAACTTCTTAGTAGATTTTTTACAATACCATGGGTCAATACCCACAAGAGAAAGATAGAGAGGGAGGGGATGTAAGAAAATTATAATACCATTGGCTAGTACCATGGTTTATTAATACCATGGGCCATCCAGACTTTTGATTATTATGTTATGGATCTAAGCTTTTAATTATTTTGTTACAATACAATCTGCCAATACCATGGTTTACCAAAAACCATAACTTATTTCAAAATCAAAAAATTTAATAAATACTTTATTTTAATTTATTTCTATAACATTTTTTAATTAAATCTAAGAGAAAAAAATCTATAATTAATTTTTGAGGTATACCTAAACCCTCCATCCTCACGACTACTTAACAATATTCCCATAAGAGATTAAATGGACGTTTAATAAATTAAAAAATGTGAAATACTTTATATATACATATGTGAAAATTTATATAATATAAATAATATTATAAAGAACCAGGATATATGCATCTTAACCAAGGATCCAAGCTAAGTGAGAAGGAAAAGTGATTAACAATGATAAAGGAGAGATATTGCATGATTCTTTTAAGTTTTTTATAATTTTATTTTCTTTAACATGATTGTTGCCCCCAGAGGCACTCTATAGCCCAATACATGAGGGAGATGTTTTCATGTAAAGTTACATTAAAATATATATATGTGTGTGTGTTCTGCTAAGATATGTATATGCAAGATATGTTGTGTGTAACTTTACTTCAATATATGTATATCCAAGAGATGTCATGTGACGTTACTTTGAAAAATAATTATTAACTTTACTTTAAAAATCAATGTGAGTCATTTTTAAATAATTGAATTTTCACTTTTATTTTACATCAAACTTAATCTAATGAGATAAATTAATTTTTTTTTAAATGACTTTTTAGTATGAGGGATAAATGAAATTTCTCCATTGAACCAAGAACTAATGTCTATAGTATGCAAGAAATGTGTATCATAAAGTAATATTATGTTAACATTTTGACTAGGTCAAACTAAAATTAAAATAACCCTATAAAAATTGAATATTAAAAAAAGGACTCATTGTATTCACAATGGTATTGACTAATGGAATTCCTTTGGAATATAATCTATTTAAGGGGGGATTATTTTTTTTAAACTAGCCTAAATTCATGTTAGTTTGATGTTATATTTAGATACATAATTAGTTGTAGAAAATGCTGGTGTTGAATCCATGTAGCCAATAAAGGTAAAACTTCTTGTAAAGGTAAAGTTGAATCAATATAGCTTATAAAGGTAAACAAATTTTATGGATATGTTGGCACTGGGCATTTGTGTGAGGTGGGGAAATATTAGGAAAGATGTAACTAGCATTTGCACCTAATGTTGCAAAGGAAATGCCATAAGGCATAGTGTGTGGAAGAATATTGAAATGTGAATGGGCTTTTATGGGCTTTTTTGAAAGCAAGGGTCAATGTATTTGAGTTTTAATTTGAGGAAGCCATGTCGAAAAGCGTATTTGGGGGTTAAAGTGGCTATGAAATGGAATGCAAGTAGTCTTAAATATCCATTGAACTTGTTTAGACACCTTGTTATCTGGATTAAAATTGCGTAGTTGAAGGTGAAGGTAAAGGAATGAATTCACGTGAAACACGAACAAGAACTGGGTATCCATATCGATTTGGATAAGGTTATTTAAGAAATCATTATTCAAATGGGAAATTTAATTAATATGAAGACATATTGAAATCATGTATCATATTCATTGAAATAGAAGTAATGGCGCAACGCTGGATCTAATCTTCCTCCTTCGAGAACACAAAAATAGTTAAAGGGTGAAAAGATGGTAATGGCGATGGCTTAAAAGAACGGGAATAAATGTGGGGCGTTGATCAGGACATAAAGTAGTTGGTGCTGTTCAACTATTCACTGCAGTTGAAATTCTAATTTCAACACTCCCCTTTAATTTCAACTACTGGATTATCAGTCATACCGAGACGTTTCCTTAAAAACTCAAAACTTTTAGGGTCCAATGGCTTGGTCAGAATATCCGCAACCTATTCCTGAGTCCTGCAATGTTGTAAAATGATTTCTCCATTGTTCACCAATTCTCTGTTGTAGCGAAACTTTGTGTCTATGTGTTTTTCTCTCTTGTGGAACACATAATTCTTGGACAATGCAATAGCTGAGCTATTGTCACAAAAAATAACCGTTGTTGTTGCCTACTCTTGGCATAGACTTCTTAACCTTCTCCTCATCCAAACCGCTTGACACGCTACTGCTATAGCTGCCACGTACTCTGCTTCTACTGTAGACAATGCCACAACTGGCTATTTCTTGGAAGCCCATGAAATGGCTCCTGAACCTATGTGAAAAATGAAACTGGATGTGCTTTTCCGGTCATCTACACTTCCATCCCAATCACTATCTGTGTATCCAACTAAATCGGAACATTCTGAAACAGTATAAAAGATGCCATACCTTTTTGTACCTTTAACATACCTCAGAATTCTCTTTGCTGCCTGCCAATGTGTTTCTTTTGGCCTCTCCATGAATCTGGAAATTAAACTACTAGCATGCATTATGTCCAGCTTAGTTGCAGTTAACTACATAAGGCTGCCAACTATGCTCTTGTACACGCTAAGGTCAAAATCCTTGCTATTGTCCTCTTTGCTGAGTTTTAATCCCATCACTGTGGGAGTGATTGCTGCCTTGTTGTCCTGCATGTTAAATCTGCCCAACACTTCATTTACATATTTTTCCTGCGAAATAAAAATTCCATTTTTATTTTGATCTACTTCTTTTCCTAAGAAGTATCTCAGCAAACCCATGTCAGTCATTTCAAATTCTTCTTTCATGACTGATTTGAAATTTTCAATGAGGTAGTCATCATTACCTGTAAAAATGACATCATCAACATATAACACAATAATTAAAATTTACCATCCTTTTCTTTGATGTAAACGGTGGGTTCTCCCTCACACTTCTCAAATCCGTTCTGCAGTAGATAGGAATCTATCCTGCTATACCACACTCTTGGCACTTGCTTCAGCACATAAAGAGCTTTCTTCAATCTGCAAACTTTGTGCTCTTAGCCTTTCTTCTCATAGCCTAGAGGTTGCTCAACGTAAACCTCTTCCATTAACACTCCATTCAAGAATGCTGACTTCATGTTCGTTTGGTAAACTTTCCATTTATTTTGTGCTACTATGGACATCACTGCTCTCACGGTTTCCATTCTTGCAACCAGTGCGAAAGTCTCCTCATAATCTCTCCCATATTGTTGCTTGTATCCCTTGACAACAATTCTTGCCTTGTGTCTTTCTATCTTGCCTTCAGCATTACTCTTGGTCTTGTAGACACATTTAACTCCAATGACTTCTTTACCTTTTGGTAGCTCAACTAAATCCCATGTCTTGTTTCTTTCTATGGCTTTCATTTCCTCATCCATAACTTCTATCCATTTCTCATCTTTAATTACATCTTCGAAATGAACAGGGTCATCAACATGACAATACAAATCAAACAAAGAATTCATTCCTTCATCATAAATGTCATTTAAATTTCTGAATTTCTTACCTCTTTCATTTGGTGTGCAAGTGCTTGAGGACGCACTTGAATTTCCTCCTTGTGGTGTGCTTAGAGAAGCATTCTCTTTTCTCCTCAAGGGTGTCTCTTGCTCTCCTTGTGTTGGCGCTGTTGTTTGGGGATGTGTTTTAGCCAACTCCCCATCATCTTCATCATGAGACAAACAATTTTTAACATTAACTGTTTTCTCTATGTTTCCATCCCAAGCTTCCTCCTCAATGAATTGAACATCTCTGCTCACAAAAAACTTCTTGGTGGATGGGATATACAACCTATAAACTTTGGATTCCTCACTGTATCCAATGAAAATACATTTCTCCCCTTTGCTATCCAATTTCTTCCTTAGTTGATCTGGAATGTGTGCATAAGCCACACAACCAAAAACTTTCATGTGGGTGACTCCTTGCTTTCTCCCACTCCATGCTTCTTCCGGCACTTTATTCATCACTACTTTTGTAGGACACCTATTCAAAATATATACTGCACAGTGTACAACTTCAGCCCAATAATCATTTGGCGAATGCTTTGCCTTCAACATGCTCCTCGCCATATCCCATGATTGTTCTGTTTTTGCTTTCAGCAACTCCATTTTGCTGCGGGGTGTACCTTGCTGTAAATTGCTTATGAATTCCATTTTCTCTGCAAAAACGTAAAAATTCTTTGGAGATATACTCACCTCCTCTGTCAGTTCTCAAAACCTTGATACGTAGCCCACTTTGATTTTCTACAAGTGCTTTGAAATTTTGAAATTGTTCAAACACTTCACTTTTATTCTTCAGGAAATAAATCCAAGTCTTTCTGGTAAAGTCATTAATAAATGTTAGAAAATATTGGCTGCCTGCAAGTGATGAAGCTTGCATCAGTCCACATAAATCTGAGTGGACAATTTCTAAGGGTGCCTTTGCCCTTATGTTTTTCCCTGTTGGAAAGCTTTCTCTGTGTTGTTTCCCCAATATACAACCTTCACAAAGCCTGTATGGCTTCTCTATCAATGGTAATCCTCTTATCATTCCTTTTCTACTCAACAAATTAAGACCTCCAAAGTTGAGATGTCCAAATCTCAAATGCCACAACCAATTTTCATCCTTTGGTACGCTTTAGAGAGCCTCTTGTATCACTGCTGCAATTACTTCTTTATGTTTCAAATCTGCCCTAATTCTAAGAGGGAACATCCTGTTCCTCGTCATCTTCACTTCAGCAATACAACATTTGCTAGGTGATCTATCCATGATGGTGCATACATCATTCTCAAAGAAAACATTGTAACCCTTTTGAACAAGCTGTCCAATACTCAAGAGGTTACACTTCATTCCGGGAACATATAGACATCTGCTATGGTTTTCTTTTCACCTTTCTTTGTAAATATTTTAACTTCTCCTTTTCCCATAACAGAAATTTTACTATCAATCCCAAGCGTAATTTGTGACCGCACACTCTCATCTAAAGCAGAAAACAGGGCTATGTTTTCTGTCATATGGTTGATGCAACCAAAATCTAGAAACCATATATCTTCATTGTTTGTTTCAGCCATATTACAAACTAACAACATATTATCTTGGTTGATATTTTCTCTAGTGATATTTGCACTAGATTTATTACTCATATCATGCTGCTTCTTCCTACATTCATTTGCATAGTGCTCATATTTTTTACAATAATAACATTGGACATTGGATTTTTCATACCTTTGTCCTTGAGCATGATGTTGTCCACTTTGTTGGCTGCTGCCATGGCCTTGTTTCTGATTTGGATTGTTGCCTCTTCCTTGAATGTTTGCTGAACTGTTTCTTCCACCTCTATATTGGCTTATGCTTCTTCCTTTCTTGTTTCCTTTGCCTTGACCTCTTCCTCTTTCAAATGACATCTGGGTCTTGAAGGCTTGCTCTAGAGATGAGTTTTCATTTCTACTCAACCTCTGCTTATGTGTTATCAGTGATGCATGAAGTTCATCAACTGAAAAATTTGAGAGATCCTTTGTCTCTTCTATGGTGGTGAAAATCACATCAAACTTTCAGGGTAGACACCTCAATAGTTTCTCCACAATCCTCCTTTCTTCAAGAGTTTCTTCATGAGACCTTATCTGTGTGACCAGACCAATTACTTGTGTGAAGAATGAGTCAATATTGTATGACTCCTTCATGCGCAGGTTCTCAAAATCTTTCCTCAGCAACTATAGTTTTGCTGTCTTCACTCTCTCCATGCCTTGAAAGGCTGTTTTGAGAGTTTGTCATGCTTCTTTGGATGTCTTGGCTGCTGCTATCCTTGGAAACACACTCTCATGCACTGCTTGATATAAAAATAAAAGGGTTTTTGAATCCTTCTTCTTATTGCTCTTCAACGGCTCTTTCTCTGCCTGAGTTAATCCATTAAACTTATCTTCATTTGTTGGCTCTTCAAATCCATATTCAATAAATTCCCATAAATCTTGTGAGGCAAACAGGGCTTTCATGGTTATTGCCCAGTAGTCATAGATTTTCCCATTGAACTGTGGGAGTTGGGTATTAAACATACCCATGCTGGTGCTAGTGCTGGCCATTCTTGTAATACTTGACTGTGAATTAAAAATCACTTAATTGCCTTCAACAACTACACAAAAAAATAACACTTAATTGCCTTCAACAACTACACAAAAAAAAAAATCTGAAAAATACCTTGACAGTGTTTTCACTCTGCTGGATAATTTGCTGCAGCAAGAAACCTTCTTTCAGCTTCTTTGACGTCTTCAAAGAGCCTGGACACGCTATGATATAATCTTGGGAATTTCTGGTCATTCCAAACAAAATTACAGTGGAAAGATGCTTCGATACCACTGTTGGGAATTTTCTGTTTAAATTCCAAAACAACAAAAAAAGTATGAACATAGAGTGATACTTTGTTTTTGGGAATTTCTGATTTCCAGAATAAACAAACAGAACAGAGCAATGCTTTGTTTTAACACAACAGAAATAAAAATAAAAAAAATTGTTTGCTGAAATTGGTGTTTCAGCATCGCAGAACTGGTGTTTCAGCAAAGTTGAAACTGGTGTTTCAAAAACACTCTGTTTTGTCGTCGAGAATCTATTTTCTGATTACGGTGTTTTAGCAACACTCTGTTTTGATGCCAAGAATCTATTTTCTGATTACGGTGTTTCAGCAACAAAAAAAAAACCTTGTATTTATTAACAGAAAACCAACTGTTACAAAATTGTCTTCCTCACATAGAGGGATTTTTAGAAGAGATTATGTTGAAGAGCATCTTCCTCTTGACAGAGGGATTACAACATGAACACTTCAGTTTCACAAACTAATTTTTCACTATCTCAGAAAATTATAGTTTCAGCACTATTGTGGGTTACAAAAAAAAATTCTCTATATCTATATTTTTCTACACATGCTATGTCTTCGTTTTATAGTGCATTACATTTTCTTCTTTTTACGGTGAAGGAAGCGGTCATAACTTATCCATCAACCGCTTTAACTCGCTGATGAAGTTTCTACTACAATCTGCTGCTCATGATGAACAAATCCGATCTTTTGCTGTATTTCTTGAGTCAGTGGTGTTGAAACCCATGGCTGATAAATGTTGCAATGACTCGAGGCTGGTTCTTTTCACTTTGAGACATTCTGCTCTTTAATGAGGTTGTTTAGAAGTAATGGCGCAGCGCTGGATCTGATCTTCCTCCTTCGAGAACACAAAAATAGTTAAAGGGTGAAAAGATGGTAATGGCGGTGGCTTAAAAGAACTAAAATAAATGTATGGCGTGGATAACTGCTGCTGTGCTGCTGTTCAACTATTCACTGCATTTGAAATTATAATTTCAACATATCTTCGGATGGTTTCATAATATATTAATCCAATGTACTCATATCTTAAATTAGTTTCTAACTAACATCTTCCAAAAACAACAAATATAATATCTTATAAATCTTGTAAATCCGCCGATAACTTTAACAATCTTCCAATTCGCCCATCGCTATTTTACTCTATAAATGTATGAACGGAGAAAAGGCTGTGAGACTAAGTTAGGCTAAGAAGTGGTAGAGACAAGTTCATCAAACAAAGACACAACGACAATATCGTTGCATCGTGTTTTCAATAAAGCATGCAAATTTCTATAATACGAAGAGTAAATATGTTAGTAAGCTTTAGCAGCCCTGATTCGTGAAGGAGAGCCCCCTTCAGTTGGCAAGTGCTGGAGTGTTATTTTTTAATTAGATTTATCACAGGAGTTTTGTAATTCTTTATGCTTTGATTTTATGTTGAGTGCTAATTCTGAGAAGGTTGATTTGTTGAAGTTGAGATTTTGCTACATTGACATTCTAGGTAATTTATTTCTGTTATATATAATAAAGTAGTTTATTTCTGGTATTCATTTGAGGTAATTTATTTATGTTATTTAGAGTAAAGTAGTTTATTTTTGGTTATTAATTGTGGGTGTTTTTGAAAGTGGTGAATTTATATATACAATTAAAAGGCAATTTTAAATAACAATAAGATTTTTGGGAAAAAAATTTGGTATGAATTTTTTTTGCTGTTTAGACCCGGCATTTTTAGAAGAATAAAATAGAGACTAGCACAATATGGTCCATATCTATTTATTTTAATCAAAGAGAGGGATGGGTTTAAAAGGGATAAATCTCGAAGCGTACAGAACAACCGCCAAGATACAATTGAGCTCCGATCTGTGAAGAACAACACTCATCCATAGCTCTAATAGCTTCTCTCAGACACACCCCGCAGTCGGGTGCTGTAAGAGTTCTCAAGCACATTTCTAATCCATAAACGGTGACAGAAGAATTCACCACCCATGCTCCGGTGGCGAATCTATTCACGTTTAAGGGAGCTTCGCCTGCCAGAGTCTCCATGAGATTCGCGACAGTGTAATTGAAAGCTTGAATATCATGGCTGCTCTTAACATTCTCAAGAGCATAGGAAACTTTGGTATCGAGATCAGAGGCGAAACCGTAATTCTCATAGCGAATGAAACATAATTCCAACTGAACACGAGCGCCTATGGCGTTTGGGCAGTCTTGATAAGCCAGTTGTGAGGCTGCAGCGGAACAGCTTTGGCAGTCGTGGTGAGACACGTCGGGCCTGCATTGCACGAGGCCATAGACTCCACCATGAGTATATGTTGCCAATCCGCCATTGGGGCGGCGGCTTTCACGAGGGATTGCAATACCATATTGACGTTGCTCTCGTATTCACTGTCATTGCTGTATTTATTTACGTTGCAGAGACCGTAAATAAAAGGATCGGATTGCCCATCGACAGCTGAGATCGAAAGTGCATTACGCTGCAGTGCGAATAACAATAGGGCGATCCAACACCACCGCCATACTATGCTGCCTTGCATCTTCTATGTTATGATGGCGGACAAAATGTTAAGATATTATGGGGGTACGTATGCGGTACGAAACTGTAATATTTATTTGTGATTCGGCTTAATGCAGGAGGAGGAAGAGAGGACAAGGAATGAATGAAGCAATGCATAAACAAAGGAATGAACGAGTCGATGCACAGACAAAAGCAAAGCGAATTTCGGTGGATATTAGGAGGGAATACAAGGAAGGATTTTATAGATGGAGGATGCAATGATGCCACAGAAAGACTAAGCGAGTGGTTATTAGCGGACTAAGTCTACCCTTGAAGAGAAGGGTGGAGTAGGCGTCGCAACCACGCGTTAAAGGATGATAATTATTTATTTATTGGACTTTTTCAGAGGTGCAGTGATGAGCGACATTTCGCTTTGAATACATTGTCAAATAAATTTATAAATATAAATATGTTAATATATGGATGGTCAACGGCAAATAAAAAAGAATAGTCTTCAAGAATAATCAAATCCTTAAAGAATACATTGCTTTACATATGACGTGGTCAAAATCTTATTTGTCAAGAACCGTACTTCAGCTGCCATTCATTTGAAAACTTAACTCTCGATGATGGGAATTTATATATACTATTATAATTTCAAAAATTGAAAAAATTAATTTCATTATATTCAGTTTTATATTTGTCAAAATTGTGAAAAGGATGGAGTATTATGCGTTAGATAATTTATTTCAAGTATATATTATGCATTCTCTATATTTATTAGAAATTTGTGAAAAGATAATGACTAAGTTGGGTTAGATAATTTATTTAATAGTATATTATGGTTAAAGAAATTAATAAATATGGAAGGTTTTTTCATTTAAATTATGTTAAGTTCTTTTTTTTGGTGTAACCATCACATTATTATTTATTTTAATTAAAATTATTATTGCTTTCTTGATACCAATTTTAAGGTTTATTATTTCTTTTCTTTATTCCTACTTGACAAACTTTTATTTTCTTTAATATTGAAATAAATTTTAAATAGCATTATATTTTATTAAATTAATATAAAAAGTTATTTAATTAAAAAAATGGCTTATCATATTGATTTTTTAGATTTTAGGGTTAGGGTTCTTTCTTTATTTCGACTCTTTGCTTAATCTCATTTTCGTCAATCAGTGTCCATATGATGAACCACACCGATTTCTTAGATTTTAGGGTTATGGTTCTTTCTTTATTTGACTCTTTGCTTAATCTCATTTTCATCAATCAGTGTCCACATGATGAACCACACTTCAAAGTTAGACGTTACCTTTTGAATCCTTTTCTTTTACATAAAATTTACCCATTTAATGGATAAGAAAAAAAAAATAAGTATTATGTATATTAATGAATCAAATTTACCAATGTAATGGATCAAGAAAAAAAATAATAAGTATTATGTATATTAATGAATGTTATCTGTTTAAATGCATATATATCTATTTGCGTATATTTTATAATTTTGTAATCTCTATTTTCTTTATATTTAATTTAATAAAATTAGTTTTTAATTTGGGATAATAGAAAAAATAGTTTTTTTTTTTAGTGTAGTTAATTTATAAACGTAAATAATTTTTTCAAAAAAAATTAAGAAAAGTATTATGTATATTAATGAATGATATTTGTTTAAATGCATATATCTATTGCATAATTTTTATATTTTGTAATGTAATTGTGATAATAATAAAAAATAGTTTTTTAAAGGGTAGTTTAATTTATAAACGAAATGTTTTTTCGAGATTATTTTCTTGTTAATTTTAACTAAAATGGACAATTTTTTTAAAAAAACTTGAGTTTAATTGTTTAATTTGCAAAATTGGAGTCTCTAAGTTTTTCTAAGTATTTAATCAATTTATATATTAAAAAAGTACTTTGAATAACAAAAAATCTTGAAATCTTGAAAATTATATTGTAATATTTAGCAAAATAAGTTAGGCCATGCTCTTTTTAAAAGTATACACATATAATATATATTTTTCTCAAATATAAATACATATGTATTAAAAAATAAAAATAAAAAACCTTGAGAAATTTACTCATTCCTTTCCAATTAAAAATTGTTTAGAAAAATGCATTACGAAAAAGTTTTCGATGTGTATTTAGAAAAGAAAATTAAAAAGTAATATTACCTCCAAATATGTATTTAAAACTATTCATTTATCTTAAGGATTTGTATATTTCTATTATGGGAAAAATTAATGTAAATTAAAAGAAACAATAAACTTAATGCAATATCTGTAAACAAAATAATGTTAGAAATAAAAGAAAAGTAACTCATGTACATGATGTTAGAACGTTTAAGACGTAACTAACCATTTTTAAAATTGACTAGAAAAATAGAAAAACATCTTCAAGAGAGTCACATTTGTTTCTTTTTCTTTAATTTGAGATATTGTTCTTTTTTAATCCAACTTCAAGTATGTCTTTTAAAGAATACAAAATATCATGAGACGTGTTGAATAATGTTGAGCTTGGTGTCTTAGGAATAAGATATTTACAAAGAGATACTTTCGTACCCAGTATGGAAGAGATGTTGTAATACCCTGTAATATCTTGTCTTGCTAAACATTTTGACTCTCTTGAATAACATAGGAATTAAATTAAATTAATAATTATAATTATAATTAATTATAATTAATAATTAAACTAGCCTATATTCATCTTAACTCCGGATCTACCAAGTACTTGGAGGGATCAAATCTCTTGATGTGCAAACCCCTTTTAGAAAGAAAATAGATTTTATCCCTCTCCATGCTTGGTAGATCTGAAGTTAGGATGGATCTAGTTTGGTTATCTACATGGATGATCCCTCAACAAGTGACTCAGAACCAACTTGCTTTAATGACACAAATCCTATATAGAAATTCAAATCAAACCTTCATTCTTAGACTTTTAAAAATATATGTCTCCTCAATGTATTGTACATACAAAAACTAACTAACAATGTAAATAATTGATCTAGATTGGATCATTATATTGTTTGTCATCCATATCAATAATTTTAGAGTGAAAAAAATGGAGGAATGAGGTCAAAGGACACATTTAACCAACGAGGCCTAGTTTGGAAATTTTGGGTCTGAAAGCTTCCAGGAGCATTTTGAGGCATCAAATAGTGATTTTTAAGGGTAAAATTTTGTCATTTTAGTGCCACACCATTTTTTCTTTATTACTCATATAGACATTTCTAGTAATGCAAGCATTGCCTCAATTGGAGTCAATGTGAAAAAGTTATGCCACTTGAAACTTGACCTTTCCATTTGGTCCACAATAATTTTAGAGGATGCCACATTAAACCCATTACTCATGGAAACTATAATAACCAAATGAGCATGATGAAGAGGACTGTTGAAGAGTTAGCCTTGTAAGTGTAGTTAAAATTTGAAGGAGTCAACCTAGACACTAGTAGGCTAACGAGATGTGTTATAACTGAGCCCCTAAGAGGAAAAAGGGTTCCATTATTTTCAAAGGAAATTTGTTCAATAAATAAGTAGAGTAGCTGAGAGGGTTAGGGAAAGAGAAGAAATACATGATTTGAGTGTTTTAGTATCCCGTGGGCCCCATGCATTGCTTCCTTGTACTTGTATCCATTTTCTATTTAATGAAACTGAGAAGAGCGTCCTCACCTTCCAATTGCATTTTCTCTCAAAAGGGATTCCAAGGATATTTCTTATTTCAATTATGGCTTATTAGTTTTATTTTTTTTTGTTTTATATTTTTACATAATTATAATTTGCATGCATACATAATAAACAATAATCTACATATCCAAAAATCTAAAGATAAATAAATTCTCATAGTGTATATTTTCGATATTTAAGTATAATTTGATCATATATGTTGTGAAAACCTATTTAGTGGAATATCCACTATAGTTTACAGATCATATTGGTATCAGAGAAGGTTTCCTTGGGTATATTGTGGAGATTTTCAAGGTGATCTAGATTGACTAAGCCAAAACACATAAAACACCAACAATGGCTAATGAATTTGTGAATATTCCTACTGATCCTACAAGGGAGAGTTTTTTGTGGTTAAAATAACAAGCTGTAGATATAGACCATAACGTGAATCTCCTCATGGCGGCCCTGACCATTACGCTTAGAGTATTTGCAGAATATGAGGATTCTAATGCAAAGTTTGATAGAAGGGGAGATCAAGAGATTGGAAAGGAACGAAGGAAAACTTTGGGGGCTAATAAATCATAGGTGGGCTAATTATTGATTCTTTTTCAAAAAGAAAGATTTTCCAATTTCCGTTTTTTCTAAAAAGTATTCACCCAAATTTAATAGTATACAATTATTTTACCTTAGAAAATGCTAATAATATATAGACACTATATAAAAATCATTACAAGTTTGAATATTTTTATAAAAAATTTCACCAAACTTTTTACAATTTGTATATTAAGGAAAAGTAACATTCACCAAGGTTTCTAAATTTTAAAATAAATTTTCATCCTCAAAATTTTCCTTAGAAGAAACAGAAAATTGGTCGAAGAAAGAAATTGGAAAAAATCAACCAAGTTTTACTGTCATGAAGTATTCTTATCCCCTCTTTAAAATGGAAGAAAAGGTTGATATCTAGTTGTACCAAGTTGACATTGACACTCTAAAGCTATCTCACTCATTGCAACAATTAAAATTGTATTTCAATGTTCATTATATAGAGGAAGAATATAAGGTTTCATTAGCACAATTGAAATTAGAGAGCCATGCCCTAACCTAGTGGGAAAGCTGCATAGAGACCTTGAAATTGGAGGGAGATCCTCTAGTGACTAAGTGAGAGGACTTTAAAACCATCATAATGTCATAAATTTACCCTATCAGGTATGTTAAGGACTAGTGGATTTGGTGACACTACGTCATGTCGAAGAATGGGTAGAGTGTATAGGAGTACACTAAAAAATTTAGAAATATGATTATAATGATGGGTGTCTCCCCAAGGAACCTACATGTACTCATAAAGTATATGTGAGGTCTACAAAATTATCTCTGGAAGAAAGTGATGTTGTTCAAGACCATATTGGTGAATGAGGCTTGTATACAAGCACAATATCTAGAGAACATAGGCCAAAAGAATGGGTAATCAAGTAAATCAAAGTAGAAGAAGCACCAAAATGCTTCTAAAGAGGGGAAGATGGTATGGAAAGGGGGAAAAGGTAAAAAGTTAACAAACATAGCACACTAGTGAAAATATCCCAACAACCACTACAATCAATGTAACATTGATAGTCATACCAAGGAGAAGTGTTAAAAGTTTCATCTAAAGCTTAACCGGAAGAACAAAAATAAAGATAATAAGAAGAAGAATATCACAGCCACTAATTCAAGAAACTAGGTTGAAAGACACTTCGATGTGGATGAGAAGTTAACATGTACATCAATACAGAAGGAATTGAAACTGAGTAGTCTTGAACAATAGGAAGAGAACAAAAGGATCAAGCTCTTCTATATAAAGACATAGGTTAAAAAATAAAGTTTGATGCTTTGTTTTACTCAGGATCATAGGAAAATATCATTACATCAAAGATGGTAAAAAAAAATGAGATTAGAAGTTTGTGATCATCTAATGCCATATCCATTGGGATGGGGAAATAAGGATGTAGATATATAGGTAACAAAGTAGTATAAAATTGGATTTGATATTGACGTAGATTTTATTTATGGTGTAGAATTAGGTGTAGTTCCCTTTGATGTACTTGTACATGTTTGATGTAATCTTCATATGGAGAGCCAACTAGTATTGACTCATCCAGGATGGACAATCATTTATCACCAACATGCATAAAGCGAAGTACACAAATTTTCTAGTAACTTCCAACCAAAGAACGAAACTGATCAATTCTAACATGAAGTTTCGTTTAGTATTTTTAAGAGATAATCAACCTATTGAAGAGCGAGTAATAGCAAATGCATTCCTAGAGGGATGTACTAAGAAATAAAAACAACCACTAAAATAGTTTCTACAAGCATGAAGGAATGCGTTTTGGGAGCCTAAGAGGCTACCAACCAAGATGAAAGTGGAGCATGAGATCTAGCTATTATCAGACTCCCCATTTCCAAACACTGGGTCATACAAAAAACTTGTTATGGAAGAAAGTGTGGTGAATAAATAGTTGTAACAACTACTGAAATAAGATGTGATCAACCAAGGATATCACCACATGGCTCACCCATCATCATTGTGCTAAGGAAGGATAAGACTTGGTAGTTCTACATTGGTATAAAAAAACTGATGATATATATATATATATAATATATATATATATATATTATATATATATATATATATATATATATATATATATATATATATATATATATAGATATAATAAAAATAAAAATAAAATAAAATAAAAAATATCACACTAAAGAACAAGTACCCCCTACCTGAAATAGATTATTTGTTGGAATAGTTGCAAAAAAATGCTTTACCAATTTGGACTTAAAGTGTGGATATCATGAGTTTTGAGTTATAGAAGAAGATACCTAAAAGACCACCTTCAAAGCTAGGCAAGGTTTGCATGAGTGGTTAGTCATGTCATTTATCGCATGTAATGCACCAACTACATTTATGAGGTTAATGAATTATATACTATATCCTTTTATAGATTCATTTGATATTGTTTATTTGGATTATATAGCGGTATACAATGTTACCTAGGAGGAGAACATCTCACATTTGATGTAGGTGTTGGAGACATTAAAGATGCATCAACTTCAAGCAAATATCAAGAAGTGTGAGTCTACATAACAATATTTTTTATACCTTGGGTATGTAATAGGTGGAGGATTCCACAACAAACTATAGTTATGAACTATATGGGTTTCTTAATGTTATGCCTTAAAATTTTCATTATCACATTGTTTCCCAAGTACTTTGAAGTTTTAGAAAAACGGTAAAAATGGAGGCATAGGTGCCACCTGGAAGCACGAGGGAGTCCCATGTGGCAGCACCAGGGAGTGACACATGGAAGCTCCAGAGGATGCCATGTGGCAATACGATGCTGACATGGATTGGTGAGGTGTAAAAGAGTTGACATGGCATGATGACCTAGCAGATGATGATGTGGCAGTGATCTAGACTGCTAACATGGTTATGACATGACATTGTATGTTGGACTATTGATGTGGCATGTTGGGTTGGCAAAGTGAAGTGGATTGTTGACTGGAGAAGGCGATGTGGAAGACTATTGGGCGATGAATGAGCAATTTTGACGAATAATATGCTACCACGTAAACCAATCAAATGTCGCCATGTCGTAGAGAAATTGTTGCCTTATTAAGGGTTGTAAAAATTGTCAAATAATTAATAAATTTTGGCCTCTATTGCATTTGAAATCATGACCCCTTTTATACAAATTCAAAGACTTACCAATAAACCGCAATTCAAATTTGTGCAATAAGAGCCATAAAAACATTATTTAAAGTTAAAAATATTAACCATACAACATATTTGACTAATGAGGCGACAATTTTGACAAACATCCAACAAAAAAAAATTCAATATTTTTAGGAGAAAATCAAGTGTCTAACTTCTCCAAGGCACTTATCAATGAGTTCCATGCCACAAAAATATTTGATTTTCAATTGAACTCATCCTCTTGCCAAAAAAAATGGATCTCACAACCAATTTATTGTATAAAATTTGGGAAAACATTGAAGCTAAAACTTAGATTTTTTGTTCATGTTGTTGTAGGTTGCTACAAGGCATGTTACAACGAAATTCGTGGGCCATTTTTTCACAAACTATCCATTGGACTTTGCTAAAATTTTGTAGATATGTTCCTATTGTCCTAGTGTGTATGCACAAAAAAAATCAACCCCATCCAATACACACATTTCAAGATATAATCGAAATCATTGTAGGTGATGATGTGTTTCGACAATTTTCTTTGTAAACTTCATAAATAATTTTCTCACTAAGTATAGATCATATTGGAATGAAATTTTCTATGGTCATCATTTTCTAGTGAAATGGATGGAAGTTATGATCGTCATTTTCTACAAAATTGTGAAGCAAATTGGGCTGAAATTTGTAGAGATCATTCATCAACTTATGAGAACCCAGTGCTTAGTTTGTGAGATATCCTCAGTGTAATTTATTCGTTTTGAATTTTTTTTTTGTTATATATATATATATATATATATATATATATAGATATATAATTACATATTTTTATTTAAGTGATAAAAATAAAATTAAATATTTAAGATGAAAATTAATTTAGGCATTTTTGACATCATCAACAACTTAAACCATTCCTGAACACTTTTCAAACCCATTTATTTGATTCCTAATTTTTGATCTTCCAGGTCGCAACAAGGTGCAAGAAGAGAGCATACTCACTAAATGTGATATTTGAAAAGTAATATAAGAAGAATATGATTTCAAACCTCAATCTTTAGCTCTCTAAACACCACTTATTTTCCTTCTTCACAAATATCCCTTCGATTGTAGATATTCCTACCAATGGCTACTGAATGAGGTGGCTCTTACTGCACTACCAAAATTTCGAAGAAAATAAATGAAATCAAATTTGAAACTAAAAAAATGAAAAAAATAAAAGCCTCTCCAAACTTGGTTTTATTTTCCTATTCTATCCTACTCTATTTTTAGAAAGTTTTATTTATTTATTTATTTTTTTATTTTTATTTATTTTTATCTTTTTTTATTTATTTATTTATTTATTTATTTATTATATTTATTTTATTTTTCCGAGTCTAGGAGTATTTCCAATGAAGCCATTTATGGATCAAAATCTCTAGTATGCTTACATCCAAATTTGAAAAATATACCTCAATATTCATTAGGATATGAGAAAGAAATTGTATATTTACATTAAATTCTACGATTCATTGAAAAATGGAAGAATGATGTGGTTTAGTCACCTTTTGAAACCAATATTCAATGTAGTCCAAATTCTATTGGCTCTCCTCCAAATGATTGAATATCATCCTAGATTTCCTTTCCATAAATGGATTAGTTTGAAACTCTTATAGTGCAAATATTGGTTGAAATTTATGCATCCTATTTATCATGCTTTATATATGCAGCTAAAAATGGGATTCAAATCTAATCCCTATTTATACTTCCCCATGTTACTTAGATCTTGTTGCCACCCAATCATCCTTTCAACATGACTTATATTTTCCATGGATCAAATCAAAGAAAAATATTGGTAGTAAATTAAATTGCTAATTCCTAATCCCTTAGCACCATCCCCAGCAATGACACCAAAAATGTCGAGAAATTCAATTACTTCAATTACTTTCATTAAATTACCAGCCAGGGATACTCATAAGCTAGTGATGTTGCCAACAAAATATATTTAGGCATAGGAAACTGACTCTAAGCTAAGCAAACTTGGTTGTTGTAAACAAGAAAAAACTAAGCCCCCTTACATGAGGTTTGTCCATAATGTTTCAAAAGACTTATCAACAATCAAATTATCCAGTATTCTTAATGAAAATAATAAAGAATATAAACCTATAGAAAGCATTAAGATGAGTTACATGACTTAGTTGTTGTAGGCAATAAAAAGCTAAGCTCTCTTATAGGAGGTCCCTTTATAATGTTTCACAAGACCTATAAATAATCAAGATTATAACCCAACATATAGATCTAACCAATATTCACAAATATTTATAATGAAATAGAAATGCTTCCTTGATCCATTTGGAGTGAGCTCAATTATCATAAGAGAAAAGTGACAAACTATTCCATAAATTCATACACTACATTAAAGCAATTTACATTTAAAACTATAGAATGGAAATTTATGTAAAAGGAATCTTTATTCTATTCCATAATAAATTGGATATATAATCCAAGAGTCCTCCTCTTGGAATGGAGGAGACACTCCTATTTAGCCATAAACTTGAGATAACTAACAAAGATTTGAGATCCACAAATCACTCCTAAATCCACAAATGTCTCATATCATTACAACCATGTGTTAACACGTAGCAAGTAACATCTCTACAAATACTCTCACAAATATCTAATATATTTGATAAGAAATCTTATCAAAACTTCCGTGATTCTTCTCCATGAAGTATGCTTGAAGGAATCTCCCAAATCTTCACCAAATCTTCAAGGAGTTGAAGAAGAAATTCGAATTTAAGGCTTGGTCATAAAATATGACTTTGTTGAGGTGTTCAAATACAACTACAAAAATAATAAAACTCATCCCACTTCCATATATAAGTGAAAACATATTATTTTTCCAACATTTAATCATAATCACTCAAAAACACTGAAACAAATGAATTGGAAAATGATAAGTATAAACTTGATGTAATCATGAAAATAGTTTAATGTAAGGGCATGGGAAAGAGAAATATGGTTTAAAAGTGAAGTGAAAGTGAAGTGAAATGTTGTTAAAAAGATGGTATTCGGGTGACCCAACACACATCATGGTATATAATCCCATGTGTTGCCCCAATATGAAGGTAATTGAGGCCTCTTTCCACACCTATACATATTTCAAGCCTCTTTTTCCAGGACAAGGATGGAAGATCTTTCCTATGTAGATGACTCCTCATAGGTCCATTGACCATGTATTCATAAACCAAAATCATTTCATGACATTCCTTGTAGTATCCAATCAGAGAAACAAAATAGTGATGTCAAACTCTAGAAAACATCTCAATTGCTATTTGGAATTCTTTGAGACCTTGGTCAGATCTGGGATTACCTTATTGAATTCGATATTTGGTCCCATCTTATAGTTCACCTTTATAAAATTTATAAAAACCTCGTATTTCGAGTATCAAATTTCCATCAAATTCGTTGGTGTCTTATTGTATATTTGCAAATGTAAAGAGCTGACCCAAACTTGAAGGTATCAATGAAACATAGCTACCAGTACCACTCTTGTGTGAATTTGGGGAAACTTTGCTGGAAATAATTTCTAAATTCTCACCATGCAAAGGAAGAGGAAACCAGGTTGGAGGGGAGTTCTTTCACTTCAGTTTTCAGTTGATATACATGCAATACCCTATTTGTAGTAGTCATTCTAATCTGGATCATTTTTCATGGAAGTATCTTGAAGTTGCAAGGCATACTCCAAGTTCCATAGTACATCCCCCATAGTACGATTATCAAAAATAAAATAAAATCTTCAATGCAATTTTCTTTAATAAACATGTGAGCATAGGATAGTGCCACTCTTTTGTGGTCAACAAACACCAAGACCCCAAGGCTTTTTTCCATGAAGATCCAACATATACGGGGAGTTCAAACTTAAGTTTCACAACTTATTGTAGCATTATTTCAAATTTTTATGGGAACTACAAAGGATTCCTCCAAGCCATTAAGTCGAACACGAGTTCCAACAATTGTTTGTGCATTTGAATGAGGAATTGTGCAAACTTCGTTGTTGGAAAAGTAAAATATCAAGAGGAAATTACAGAAGTTATTAAATAATGGCCAAATATGAACCAACTCATTTCTTTGTGTATTTTTCATTTTTTTGTTCCCAAAAAACTATCACACATGGATAATGTATTATTCTCTATTGAATATAAACTATATCAAGAAATGGTATTCATTTTTTTCTCCAACAGCCTAATCAATTACATTCCTTAAGGTAATTATATTAGTAAATTTATCCTAAATTATGGGTACAACTAAATCTGTTTCAAGCTCAAAGATATATGAAAGACAATTGTTGAGCCACAACAAGGACTTTTTCAATCGCTGGTGAATTCATTTGATATAATTTATGCCATTGTGACATTCACGAGGATATTGAACAAAGTGCTCATATTGTATCTTAACTATTTTTTGTTGTGTACTTGAACAACATATTAGCTTTTTGTAAAACTTTGGAGTACCATTTGAAGCACTCATAACAAGTATTATAAATATTATGAATAGAAAAGGAATCATTCAATACAAATAAACATACATTCAAGCATACAAAACTAGTGTATATTGGATTTTTCATGAACCAAGATTGATTCAACATTGCTCTAAAAAAATTTCCTTGGTTGTTGGTAGTTTGAATTAAACAATGAAAAATAAATTTCCTAATGCTTACACATAGAAGCTTATACTTCTAGAGGATCAAGTTCTAGTTGGACAAGGAAACCAAAAAAAAAATCCAACACACTTGGTGTTAATTCAACCACTAAAGAGTAGAGTCAAATAAAAATCTTCAATATAGTTTTCTTGAATGAACTTGTTAGCATAGGATAGTACCACCCTCAAGTGGTCAACCAAGACGAAGACCCCAAGGCCTTGTTGCATGTAGATATAGTACATACGGGAAGTTAGAATAGAGGTTGGAAACGTTATTGTAGCATTATTTCAAGTTGTTATGGGAAATACAAAGGATGCCTCCGAGGCATGTCGTCCAACACATCAATGAGTTCCAACATTTGTTTGAGTTATTGAATGGGGCATTTAGCAGGCTTCATTGTTGGAAAGGTGGGAGATCAAGAGGAAATTACAAGAGTTATTAAATAATGGCCAAATATAAACCAACTCATTGCTTTGTGGATCTGTCATTTCTTTGTTTCCAAAGAAGGATCACACATGGAGAATGTATTATTCTCTATTAAATAGAAACTATATCAAGAAGTGGTATTTATTTTTGTGCTCTAACAACCTAATCAATTACATTCATAAAGGTAATTACATTATTAATTTTAACCTAAATTCTTGGTACAACTAAATCTGTATCAAACTCAAAGATACATGAAAGGAAACTTTTGATAAAACGTTGGAGTACCATTTGAAGCACTTGTACCATGTATTATCAATATTATGAATAGAAAAGGCATTAGTCGATAAAAAGGAACATACATTAAAGCATACAAAACTAGTGTATATTGGATTTTCACAAACCAATATTGATTCAACATTCCTCTAAAAAATAATCAGCTATTGTCAATTTACCACTACCAAAGAACATTCACAGCCTACAAAGATTCATGGGAATGGAAAATTATCTAAAGATATGCCTTGTGTAGTTTTCCCATGTCATGCACCTTCTCAGTGCACTAAAATGGAAAATTCAATTTTAGTTGGGGAAATTCACAACAATGATTGTTCAAAGAAATCAAGTGTCAAGTTGTGACCACTATTCTTGCCTTACCTAACTTCAACAACCCCTTGATATCAAAATGGATTCCTATGCAAATTCCATGGGTACGTCATTGATGCAACATTAAGACCAGTTGCACACCACTCCAATACATTTTCAAGCATTTTTAATTACATAATATATGAACAAGATATGTGCAGATTGGTTCATACAACACATCATTGTAGACATTGTTTGAGTGGAAAAGAGATCGTCATTCATTGCAATCATAAGCCTCAACAATCCTTTAAAACTTGAACAGGATTAAGAATGCACACCACATTAAGTGGTTTAGTTATTTGCATTGTGATTAAGTGTTGAAAAGGAAGAATAGGTAAGATATCACATTTCCTTTCATGACCACCAACAATTGAATTGGTATTTTTGACATAATTTCAATGGTTTGGGTTCAATACTTTATGAGAAGTTTATGCACATTATCCAAACTTCACACGTAGTAAGAAGTTTTACACCAACCTAGATCCAACATAATTTCCTACTTTAAATAGGCTACATTCCACATGAATACCATAGGTTCTTATACCATGGGTCAATACCATGGATTTATCTTTATTTTAACATTATTTTTTTATTATTCCATGGGAAAATCCATGGGTTGTCAAAACCTACAGCCAAACAATCGTAAATTGACTATTTTAGTTCTATTTTATTTTAATTATTACTTATATTTTTTATTTGTATATATTCTTATATAATAACACCATGGGCTCTCAAAACATAGAACCAAGAAACCACTAATGAGAAATTGGCTATCGTACCTCTATTTTATTTATTTATTTATCTTTTATTTATGTAAAAGGACCTAGTCAAAATGTTTACATGACAATATTGGAAAGGAAAACATCTCTACCATACTAGCCGAAGAGTGCCTCTTGGTGCAATAAGTCTTGAATGACCCCACCAAATGAAGAGTTTTGCAACTATATACTAAAGGATGAGATTATATATAACTTGAATGGTATTCTTTCTCCTCGAGGAGATCACACATTAAAGTAGTTTCATAGAGGCCACCATTCAAAATTTTAAGGACACTTTAGAGTGGAGAAGACAATGACAATTTTCTGTAAGGTATTTCTACTCACGAGAGAAAATGCTAGAGACTTTCATAATAAGTTGTTCCCTTTATAGAATTTCAGAGCTAACAAATCAGAAAGTAGGCAAGTATACTCTACTTTTGATTCCAAGTAGAGCATGAGAATCAATTTCGATGGATTTCCTTGAGGGCTTCTTGACAACTTTTAGGGGCCATGACTATCTAATAGTACTTATGGACCACTCAATAAAATGACTGATAATACCTTGCAAAAAAATAAATTTAACACAACAAGCCATATAACAATTTCCTGAAAGAGTTTGGATGCATAACAGTCTGTGAATGTCAATCATCTCATATCAGTACAAAATATTTCTAAGCTACTTTTGATAAGTGTGAGGATTGATGGAAACTAAGCTAAAGAGAAGTATCCCCTTCCATCCTTCGACCATTGTTCAAACATAGGTACTAAATCACAACATAATTCAATTGTAAACATTTTTAACCATAAAATTTCAAATACATGGGATGCCAACATGCTATATGTACAACATTGTTATAAGCATGCACTACATAGCACAACTATAATTGTGTTGCACATGTGACATTGATGTTTCCATCTCATGTCTTTCAAGTTTTATGGTTAAAAATGGGTAAGAATTTCATACTACATAGCACAACATGAAATTTACCTTTTGAAGCATGCTTGGTATTTTTGTCGATAGATACAATTAGCCATTTTGGGTCCCATTACCAAGGAAACAATGGTGAAAGAGGTCATTTAACATAGGAAAATGGTTTATATACCACATATATAAGATTCATGGTAAAGTTTGAGAAGCTTTGCATAAGAATCAACAAAAACATAATACCATGCATGATCAACATTATGCATATCACTAGTTTTGTGCATGAGATAAAATTTGGGTTGCCCCAAAAGGAGAAATTTAAGGAGAGAGGAAAGAATATCAAACCACTCAAATACCTCTAAAGAGAGAGGAACAAATATCAAACCACTCAAATATGTCTCATACACCATCATCAAGCAAAGTGAAGAAAAAACATTCAAGTTGGAGTTTCAAGAACTTTTACCATACTTTTACCATAAAGTTCTTGAAAATTAAAAGATATTGTACCACCATACATGATCTAATTACACATGAAAATCCTTGGGTAGGATAGCTTTTAATTTTCAAGAACTTTTAATGAATTTTTTTTCAGAAGGAAAGGAAGTTGAAATAAGGGATATCGCATGGAAAGTAGGAAACATAATCATCTCTAACAACATGAAAAAGTTTCTAAAGAAAGAAAAACGTGGCGTAATTACACAATTATGTTCACTAGAGGTTACCACATCGAAATCATCTATCTCTCCAGATATCCAAAAATTCTTGGACAATCATTCCAAGGTATTTGATACTCCCAAAGGCATCCCAACTATTTGTGATCATGATCGTGCTATTCATTTGATTCCAGCAAATGTTCCTCCAAACATCAGGCCTTACAGATATCCCTATGCCCAAAAGAGTGAAATTGAACATATGGTTGCAGAAATGTTAGAGGCTGGTATATTTCTACCTAGTCAAAATTCTTTCTCTGCTCCAGTAGTATTGGCACACAGGAAGGATGGATTGTGGTGCATGTGTCCGAATATACGGAGCTCAACAGGCTTGCTATTAAAGATAAATTTCCCATTCCTATCATTGATGAATTATTGGATTAATTGCATGGAGCAATTTACTTCACCAAGTTGGACCTTTGTTCAGGATATCATCAAATCAGAATGAAGACTGAAGACATTCCGAAAACAACATTTAGAACTCATGAGGGTCATTATGAATTTTTGGTCATGCCTTTTGGCCTTACCAATGCAGCTTCTAAATTTCAAGGTTTGATAAATTCCATTTTCGAACCATTCCTTACAAAATTTGTGTTAGTATTTTTTTATTATATTCTAATCTATAGCAAGTCTTGGAAGGATCATGTTAAACATGTCTATAGAATGCTCAAACTATTGGAGGGGAAACAATTATATGCAAAAACCTCCAAATGTTTCCTTGGAGTACAAGAGGTGGAATATTTGGGTCATATTGTATCTCATGAAGGTGTTAAGGTAGACCATACAAAAATTAAAGCCATTAAGGAATGGAAAATCCCCACATCCGTAAACATATATGAGGATTTCTTAGGTTGGCAGGGTATTATTGCAAGTTTGTTAAGAATTATGGGAGAATAGCAGCACCTCTAACAACATTACTAAAGAAAGATTCATTTTCTTGGACTCTGAATGTAACAAAAGCAAATGAACATCTTAAAGAGGCAATGTGCCAAGCACCAATGTTAGCTACACCAAACTTAAAAAAAACCTTTATTGTGGAATGTGATGCCTTAGTAAATGGAATTGGTTTTGTTTTAATGAAAGAACAAAGACCCGTTTCTTTTGGAAGTCATCCAATCAAAGGAAAGTATTACAAAAAGCTTTTTATGAGAAGGAAATGTTGGCAATACTACATGCACTTAAGAAACGATGACCTTACCTAATAGGAAGACACTTTAAGGTAAACACAGATCATGATAGTCTTAAATACTTTTTAGAACAAATATTATCCTCTGAAGAGCAACAAAAATGGGTCACAAACATGTTGGGTTATGACTTTGAAATCATCTACAAAAAAGGGAAGAAAAATGTTTTGGCAAATGCACTCTCAAGAAAGGATGAGGATGTGGAAAGGCATTTCTATTATCCAACCAGATTGCATAAACAAAGCAAGGGAGGAATGGAAGAATGAAGAAGAAGTGTGGGAAGTCATTCGAAAGTTACAACACGATCCCAGTACATCTGATACATTTAGCTGGAGAAATGATTCGTTATGGTACATATATCACTTATACCTATGTAGGAATTCCCAACTCAAACAAAATATTCTTATGGAATTGCACACTTATCCCTTAGGACAGAATTTAGGCTTTTTAAAAACCTACCACAGGGTGAAGAAGTAATTTTTTTGGGATGGCCTTAAATATGATATTCAATAGTTTGTGGCAGAATGTTTGGTTTTCCAACAAAATAAAGTTGAGACAATTAAGACCCCAGGTCTATTACAACCTTTATCCCGTCCAAGTCAATGCCGGGGGGAGTTTTCAATGGATTTTATCACAGGTTTACCGAAGTTTGAAGGAAAGAGTTTCATCATGGTGGTAGCTAATAGGGGCTTACCAAGATGCACAGTTTTGTGCATTATCTCATCCATTTAAAGCCAGTACAGTTGCTACTGCATTTATGGAAACAATTCAAAAGCTACATGGAAACCTAAATAATTATTTTATGTGACAGAGATCCTATTTTCAGTGGAAATTTTTGGACATGGTTATTTTATTTTCTCACCACCTAGTTAGATCATAGCTCATCTTATCATCCTCAATCTAATGGGAAAACTAAGATAATGAACAAATGTTTAGAAGGATATCTTCGCTGATTTGTATTTGATAAAAAGACACAATGGTTCAAATGGTTGCCTCTGGTTGAATGGTGACATAACACTTCATTCCATATTGCAGCAAAAATCACCCCATTTATGTTACTTTATGGATTATTGAAAATCACAACAAGAAATGCTAAAAATAGAAATGCTATAAATAGCATTGCTATAAATAGCATTGCTATAAATAGAATCTCAAGTACTAGTGTTGGATATAGAAACAAGGAATGATAAAATAGAAATGCTAAAAATAGCATGCTATAAATGGCATTTTGGGATAGATTCCAGTTTTAGTTAGCCCCTGCACTAAAATTGAGAATTAATTTGAATTTGATCATAGTAGGTATTTTAAAAATAATCAATTAATTCATCTTCATTTAATTACTTGGATAAGATCAAACATGAAGTCTTTGTGAAGATATGCAATAGTTATCCCTTTCAATGAGGCAGTTATCCCTTAATTAAGGAGATAAGGATGAGTTGTATTTGAGTTGTAATTAGTTGGCTTAGTTAACTGAGTTAAGTCGCATTAAATTAGTTCCAAACAATTGGAGGAACTAATTGTGAGTTTAGTCAGTTAATGCATGCATGCATGGAACTAGTGTTCTCTAGATAATTGAATATTCTCTCATAAATAACTTATGCATTTCAGTTCAAACAGAGACCCAGAGAAACTGCGCAAGAAAATAGGAGGCTTGGAGGATAGAGGAGAAGGTTTGTGAGAAGCCTTTGACTGTCTATGAGCAGCAGAGGGATTGTACTAAGAGCTGGATAGCTTGTGAGCTAAAGCATTGTGTAATCCAGACTATTTCCACTTGTATGATAATACAAAGATGGAGGTTTTTAGCTGAGGCTTTCCCCATAGTATTCTTCTGTGTTCATGTGCGATTGCTTTCTCATTCTCAGTTATATGTGTTCTATTTGATCTTGCTCAAAATCAATTAACCTCCTGCAAGTTTGTTGTAGAAGTAGATCTTGTATTTTTCTTTAGTATATTGCATAATTAGTTTTAATCTATGGTGAAACTTCTACATGGTATTGAGGCAAAGGTGATCAAAGCGAAGAAAAATATACAAAGAAGGGAGAAGTTTGAAGGTTGAAGTTCCTGATTATATAATTCGAATTCTTATCACATCTCAAATTTCACCAATGGCGTTCAACGGTTTAAGACTTGAGTATTCCCTTGATGACAAATTTAATTAAATAGCCTAGAAAGATTGGGAAGTAGTATTAGAGGACAACGGTCTAAAGGACTTTATTGATCAAGAAGTCCCCAAGCTGGCATCATCTAATGCTACATAATTGGCAAAATGGAAGAAATGTGTGGCTAGAGCGAGGAGAATCCTTCTGGAAGAAGTTTGAGACCACATAATCTCGAGTCTCCATGGGAAGGAGACACCATTTTCAATGTGGAAAACATTGAAAGATCTATATTAGAATAGTAGCGATCAGAGGAAGTTGGCGCTAAAAGACAAGCTTCGAAAAATCAAGTTTGAAAAGGGCGACACGATCTCTACATATCTAAACAATCTCACCACCTCTAGGGATGAGCTTGGAAGTGTAGGGATCATGACAGCCAATGATGACATCGTGAGTCTTTCTCTCCTCGGTCTTCCTAAGAGCTCGCATAACTACTAAGACTCAATAAATGGAAGAGAGAAACTGCCAGTTTGGGAATGACTTTGGTAAAATCTGATAGAAGAGGAGATAAGAAGAAGCACGAGAGATGGTTCTTCATCCAAGGAGGATGAAGAAAATTGTGCCTTAGCGAGTAAGACAAAGAAAGGGATGGAGAAGGATTCTCATCCCAAATCTGGTTCTTCGTATGGTGGGAAGAAGTTTGACAAATCAAAAGTGCGATGCTTTCATTGTCATGAGGTGGGCCATCTTGCTACAAATTTTCCACTGAAGAAATCCAAAAAGGGATCCAAGGAAGGATCAGAAGGTGAGGCACTGGCCTCACAGTTCGAGTTGGATTCCCCCCTCATCGCATGCATGGTTTCATCCATGATGGGATGTGGTTGGCTTCTTGACAGCGGAGCTTCATTCCACATGATTGGTGATAAGAGTTTGTTCAGTACCTTGGAGGAGAAAGATCTCCAGATACCCATAGAGCAGGGTAATGATGAAAAATATAGTGTCTCAGGAGTAGGCACAGTTGTTTTTTAGAGGGAGCATGGATCTCGCATTACCTTGATAGATGTGAAGTATGTGCCACGACTGAGGAAAAACTCGGTATTTATCGCAATGCTGGAAGACAAAGGCTGTGATGTGGTCTTTAGTAAGGGGAAGGTTTTCCTTAGACACGTCACCACGAGACAGGTGAAGCAGATCGGTTCACGAGTCAAGAACTTGTATTCTCTTGAGGTTCAAGATGCATGCAAAATCTTGAAGAGCAAGGCAAATGATGGAGACTTGGTAGTTGAGAGGGAGAGTACATTACCTCTCAACATGCAGCACCAGAAGAAGTCTCAGACAATTATGGAGGAGCCACAATTGGTGAAGCAGCTTCAGGAGGTTGTGGAGCAGCCACAACTAGAGAAGCCGAGAGGAGACCGAGTGGAGGCATCCACTCATGCAGAGACCTCCAGTAGGGGGGAATTTAGAGCCAATTGGGCAAAGGGATCACATGCATCCATACCTCTAGGTCGGAGGTGGGGCAATGTGGAGTGATAGTCCTAAGAAGGCTGGAATAGGGGTAGGATCATTGAGGTACATAGCCTCTTTGAATAGACCTTGCTACGTGAGCCCCGACGAGTAGTAGCACGACTGGCTGAGTCGGTAGAGACAGATGTGAATGGAGCGGCAGATGAAGACTCAGCATCAGAGTATGTTTCTAGCCCAACAGGGAGGTTAGTTGGGAGATCAGTTACTTACTTCTCAGTAACTGAATTGCAATGCAATAGTGAGCAACACAATGCAACCTGATGAGAGGAGGTGCAGTGTGGATGCATGCTGGGAGATCGGATAGCAACATCATGGATGCAACAACAAGAATCATTGTGATTGATGGAGTCTGAGATCAAAGTGACAGAGGCTAGAGCAGTTAGATATTGAAGAGCATAGAGGTGCAAAGCTTTCAATTGACAATGGCAATAGCAATTAGAGACTTTGATGACAGAGGCATCATTCTAATTCATGTTGGATATTTTTTGTTTCTAGAGTTGCTGGAGCAACAAGACTAGGCAAAAGTGTTTCATATAGAATATTCAAAGAGGTTCAGTATCGGGTTCAAGTTGAATGTCTTTCTTGTTGAGAGGGAGTGTTGAAAATGGCAACAAGAAATTCTAAAAATAGAAATGATATAAATAGCATCTCAGGTACCAGTGTTGGATATAGTAACAAGGAACGATAAAATAGAAATGCTAAAATTAGCGCTACTATAAATAGCATTCCGAGATAGATTCAAATTTTAGTTAATCCCTAAACTAGAATTGAGAAATAAAATTCAAATTTGATCTTAGCAGCTATTTGAAAAATAATTAATTAATTCATCTTGAGTTAATTAGTTGGAGAAAATCAAACGTGAAGTCTTTGTGAAGACATGCAACAATTATCCCTTTGATTGACGAAGTTATCCCTTAATTAAGGAGATAAGGATGAGTTGTATTTAAGTTGTAATTACTTATCTCAATTAACTAAGTTAAGTCCATTTACATTAGTTCCAAACAGTTGGAGGAACTAATTGCGAGTTCAGACAATTAATGCATGCATGCATGCAACTAGTGTTATTGAGATAACTAAATATTCTCTCATAAATAACTCATGCATGTCAGTTCAGACAAAGACCCAGTTGAGATTAAAGGAAGGGACAATGTACTATCAGTTGGAGGAATTTTTCTATAAAGGAAACTCATCCATGTAGAAGGAATTATCTCCTTTAGGATTGCGCAGTTACTTTTGAGTTTAGTGAGCAGTGTGAGAGATAAATTCACACAGGTGATAGCATTGGACCCCAAGAGAACCTACGCAAGGAAATAGGAGGCTTTGAGGGCAGAGGATAAGGTTTGTGAGAAGCCTTTTACTATCTATGAGCAGCAGAAGGATTGTACTAAGAGCCAAATAGCTTGTGAGCTAAAGCTTTGTGTAATTTGGACATATTTCCACTTGTATGATAATACAAAGATCGGAGTTTTTAGCTGAGGCTTTCCCCAGAGCACTCTTTTGTGTTCATGTGTGATTTCTTTCTCATTCTCAGTTATATTTGTTTTATTTGATCTTGCTCAAAATCGATTAAGCTTCTGCAATTTTGTTGTAGAAGTAGATTTTGTATTTTTCTTTAGATATGTTGATCGACAGTGGGAATTTCTACATGGATATCATCCATCGTCCATCACATCATATTTAAGAGAAAATTATAAGGTTCAAGTAGTGGAAGATCACATCGAGCATTAACAAAAAGTTCTCTAACTCTTAAAGGATAACCTGACTTTGGCGCATAATAGAATGAAACAATAGGCAGATCAACATCACAATGAAAGAAGTTTTGATGTCGCTGACTGGGTATTTTTATGACTACAACCATATAAACAAACTTCCTTCAAGCAAGATAAGAAGGATAATAAATTATCACCAAAGAATTATGGTCCCTACAAGGTGTTGCAAAAGATTGGTACTATGGCATACAAATTGGAACTTCCTACATATTCTCGAGTGCACCTAGTTTTCCATGTTTCACGTTTAAACAAGGTTATAGGTGACAAGCTCCCAGTTCAAAAAATATTGCCAAAACTTGACGAGGAAGGAAAAATCATATTGGAAACTAAAGCAGTCACTGAAACAAGAACTAAACAACTACGAAATCGATTAATTTCAGAGTAGCTCATTAAGTGGAATAACTTGTTAAAGATTCCACATGGAAGGATGACAATTTTATACATAAGCATCGAGAACTACTCAAGTGTTGACGACATCATTTTTTTAAAGAAGAGGGAAATGTTAGGTCCCTATAAGGTTAGTTTATTCCCTTATTATTATTGTCATTGTAGCCCCTTATTGTTATTGTTGTGTCCATGTTGTCCCCATATTGTTATTATTGTGCCCCATAGAAGCCCACTACTGTTATTGTTGTGCCCTTACATTATTATTGTAATGTCGGATTTGATTATATTGTCACCCCTTATACTCCTATGTATAGAATAGAGGTCTTGTCATTTGTATCATCCAAGAATTGTTCATTTGTGTAATGTAAAGGAATTTTCCCCCAAAGAGGCTACTTTTGAAGTGATTGATCTATATCATTATTCTATTTTGTGAGTTGGTTGCATAACATATATCTATACAATAAACATGATAAAATGCAAGATAATTCATACTATGAGAATGTAATTCATGAGATGTAATTAAATTACATATGGAAAGCGAGAAAACATAAAGTGAAAAGAAGTTTTATGATGATAAAATGTTAAAGCAATAAGTGAAAAGAGCCACTATTATGAAAATATAATTTTTACCATGCAACCGCGTAATCCATGTTTGGTTAATATGATAAGCTAGTGTATGTGGTGTGGTGGGGATGGTTTGTTGTTTTCTTCCCTACTCGGGTTAACAGTATAGCATGTTTGAATTTGGTGCTATAATATGTCTTACTATGTAACATTATTAGTAGATATTAGATTGGTACAATGAACCACATAGCCAAAAACATCTCCTACTATAACATGGCTCATCTCCTGCTATAACATGTCTCACTATATAATGTAGCAGATTGGTAGAATTAACATGTTTGACTATATAACAAGATTATATACCTTAATTCCTCAGAATAGTAGGTAGATGTAGTTTGTGGAAATAGAATAGATTAATATAATAACCCACTGAATAAAAAAATTCATTTTTAGAAAAACATGTTTAAACTCCCTTTGTTTATATGTTTATGAATTTTCATAAACATGTGTTCAAATTCAATCAATAAAATCAGAGAAAGGTAAATTTATAGTAAGTGAATGAAACTTTAACTAAAAAAGTTTTAGTTTAAATATTGTGTGGACGAGATTGGTACACAACCAAAAAAAATAAGAGTTTCATTTTTAGAAACACATTCAAATTCGCTTTGTTTATATGTTTCATTTTCAGAGACACATCTTCAAATTCAATTAATAAAATCAACTTTAGGTTTAACATTGTGTCTGGATTATGCCTGATTGTAATAACTCTTTTAGGTGAATATAAGTACGTTCTTCAAATTTGGATGTGTAATGCAATGTGTTGTGTTTTGGGGGGACACTATAGCAGTCACATTAGATAATGGGGAGGGGTGCCGATATAATTAATGAATTTGTTGTTTTTTCTGATCCATGACATATTTCATTCCGGTAATGAGATTAATCTTGATTATAACACAGTGCAATAATTCTTTATTTTGGGACTATGTAGCACAATCCCAGGAAAGAATGACATTAGTCGTAAGAAATATCCAATTCGGAGACCATGTAATACATGTGATTAGGGATTACACACATTTATTGATTCATTTACTGGTCTGTGGATAAGTATGTAGGCATTTGTAATGGGACTCTCTCGATCAAATAGTTTACCCTATAGTTTGCTCAGATTTCTCCCTAGTTGCCCGTTAATACCTCAATATTTCACATGTTGATCATCACAACAACAAATTTTTTTTGTCATGTGTGCATTCCAAAAAGCACTGGAGTTTGCAAAAACCAGATTCCTGGTGTTTACATTTGTCAACAACATTGCGTCTGAGGTAAACAAACCGATATTCTTCATAACGTCGTTGTATCTAGAAAGTGTCTAGGTAAACAAACGACTATTTTTTAGGGCTAAATTTGATATTTGGGTTAATTTCCATATTTTTCCAAAATAAATATTCTCTAATTTCTATTTTTCCTAAAAATTATTCACTTATATTTCATAGGATAAGAATATTTTATACTAGAAATAGCCTACAATTTAGAGAGCCAATATAACATATTTAGAAAATTTAATATTATTTTTAAAATATTGCCAAATATTTTATAATTTGCATATTAGGTAATAGTAAGATTTTCCAAAGTTTCGACACTTTAAACTAATATTTCATTCTTAAAATATTCCGTAAAGAAAATATTGTCTCTAATGTAATTAGAACCGTCATGGTTGCATCCAATTTTGCTATAACTATGTCTTCCCTAGCACCCATCATTGGCTCAAAATAGGTTGTCCTATTAAGTGCTCCAATTACCCCTAGCACCCATCATTGGCTCAAAATAGGTTGTCCTATCAAGTGCAATTATGAGATGCAAGGGCAATATTATCCATTTCCTCGCATATCTTTGGTGAAACTAATTATTTCATCCAATCTTGTTATACACATGAGTTAAATTGATTTTCTACACAATTTTTTTTCAATTAATTGACTGTTGTAATTATTATAGGGATGCATAGTTGAGAGGCTTGGATCGTGACTAAAGACAACCCCTGTCTTTGACCATTAGAAGCATAATATTTGGAGACCAAATCAGGACCAAGGTTCCTCTTGTTAGGATGCCAAATTGTCTTAGTTTTCACCATCCTAAACAATATTGTTGCATAATTTTTAAAATAAAGCATGCAAATTTCTATCATATGAAGTCTTAATTTGCGAGTAGGCTTTAGCAGCCCTGATTGGTGACGGAGGGCCCCTTAAGTGGCCAAGTGATGAAATGTTATTTGTTAATTAGATTTGTAGTAGGTTTTCTGTAATTTCTTGTGCTTTGATTTTATGCCCCATTGCTAATTTGCAGAACTTAATGTTTACATCTGTTATCTTGAGACGGTTGATCTACATTGACTACATTGACATTTCATTTGATTTTATGCCCCATTGCTAATTTGCAGAACTTAATGTTTACATCTGTTATCTTGAGACGGTTGATCTACATTGACTACATTGACATTTCATTTGATTTTATGCCCCATTGCTAATTTGCAGAACTTAATGTTTACATCTGTTATCTTGAGACGGTTGATCTACATTGACTACATTGACATTTCAGGTGATTTATTTCTTGTTATTTGCAGTATGGTTTAGTCACGGTTACTTGCACAGTAGTTTATTTCCTATTATTCATAGTAGGGTTTTTTAGAGTGCTTTATTCATAGTAGGGTGTTTTTAGAGTGTTTTTTTTGGAGCTCTGAATTTATATATGCAATTAAATATTTTTTAAATTAATAATAATAATAAATTTACTAAATTTATTTGGAAATTCATAATAAAATTTTTAAGAGTATTTTTTTAAGAATGCTGAATTTATATATGGAAAATGAAATTATAATAATAATAATAATAAGATTTAAAAAAAAAAATATTGAAGCTTAGCATATTGACCCTTTTTTAGAAGAGTAAAGTAGAGAACAGTACAATATGGTCTATATCTATTTATTTCAATCAGCATCCCTGCCCCCTTCTGCGCAGAGAGAGGGGTGGGTCTAAAAGGGAGAAATCTCGAGGCGTACAGAACAACTGCCAAGATACAATTGAGCTCCGATCTGCGAAGGACAACAATAGCTCTAATAGCTTCTCTCAGACACACCCCGCAGTCGGGTGCTGTAAGAGTTCTCAAGCACATTTCTAATCCATAAACGGTGACAGAAGAATTCACCACCCATGCTCCGGTGGCGAATCTATTCACGTTTAAGGGAGCTTCGCCTGCCAGAGTCTCCATGAGATTCGCGACAGTGTAATTGAAAGCTTGAATATCATGGCTGCTCTTAACATTCTCAAGAGCATAGGAAACTTTGGTATCGAGATCAGAGGAGAAACTGTAATTCTCATAGCGAATGAAGCAGAATTCCTACTGAACACGAGCGCCTATGGCGTTTGGGCAGTCTTGATAAGCCAGTTGTGAGGCTGCAGCGGAACAGCTTTGGCAGTCGTGGTGAGAGACGTCGAGCCTGCATTTCAAAAGGCCGTAGACTCCACCATAACTATATGTTGCCAATCCGCCATTGTGGGCGGCGGTTTTCACGAGGGATTGCAATACCATATTGACGTTGCTCTCGTATTCACTGCCATCGCTGTATTTATTTACGTTGCAGAGACCGTAAATAAAAGGATCGGATTGCCCATCGACAGCTGAGATCGAAAGTACATTACGCTGCAGTGCGAATAACAATAATGCCATCCAACACCACCGCCATCCTATGCTGCCTTCCATCTTCTACGTTATAATGGCAAACAAAATGTTATGATGTTGCAGAATTGAGAGGGATTAGGGAGAGGGGAGGCGGTACGAAATTGTGATTGCAGGAGGAAGAGACGACAAGGAATGAATGAAGCAATGCCCAAACAAGGGAACGAAGGAATCTATGCACAGACAAAGCCAAAGAGAATTTCAGTGGATATTGGGATAGAAGACAAGGAAGGATTTTATAGATGGAGGATGCAATGAAGCCACAGAAAGGCCAAGTCTACTGCTGGCGAGGACACGCGTTTAAGGATGATAATACTTTATTTATTGGACTTTTTCAGAGGTGCAGTGATGAACGACTTCTCGCCTTGAATACATTGTCAAATAAATTTATAAATATATTAATATATGGGCAACTGCAAATAAAAAAGAATACTAAAAGTTATTTGCAATACATATAAAATAAAATAATGTTTTGGTTTGGTCAAATCCTTATAGAACACATTTCGTTTTCCGTGCAGCCTTTTACATATGACGTGGTCAAAATCTTATTTTTCAAGAACGGTACTTCAACTGCCCTTCCTTTGAAAACTTAACTCTCTACTATGGCAATTTATATATACTTTAATAATTTCAAAAATTGTAAAATTAATATCTTTATATTCACTAATTTGTTTAGATATACAAATTTTTAGTGTTGGGGGATTTTTTTTAACGATAGTTTTATTTATACATTTAAAATATAGTTTCAAAATAAATATTTTAAAATATTAAAATTTATTAGAATATTTTTAATGAAATAATTAGACTATTCTTTTTACAATATATACATAATTATATAAAAATGTAAAAATATATAATAAAAAAACAAAAAGTTATTGCAATTTTATTATTTCCTTTTCAAAAATTGTTAAAAAAATTACATAAAAAAAATGTTTTGTTTTGTACGTGGATTTAGAAAAGAAAATAAAAATTATTTATTATTGGAACTTTAATGTAAATTAAAAGAAACATGTAAATTAAAAGAAACAGTGAATTAAATGCACTAACGGCAAACAAAATAATGTTGGAAATTAAAAGTTACTAGAAAATTAGAAAAACATCTTAGAGTTGTGGTATTGATGATGTATTTTTTTCTTGG